>UESW01001740.1:175749-369811 GCA_900491605.1 Calamus simplicifolius | reverse complement strand
GAAGATCAAGATATGATCTTGATATTTTTATATGCATATTTTAGATCAAACGATCCTATATAAGGCAAAGATATGATCTTGATGCATATTAGATAGATTAATATGTAATCTTTTAATTTCCGCATTGATAATTAGTTATCAATTTTTAAAATATGCATGCCTCGGAGATTTCTCCCTTACAAATGGTATCAGAGCCATGGTTTCGTTATTGATCTAATTTATTGCATGTAAATTAATGCTCTATTAATTGTGTAATTATGGCTAAAACTTATCACAAGGCCATATGGTCACAGATGGATTGAAAATCCAAATTACCCATTCAATGAGGTATTCTGTGACATATTGCCGTGCGATTGTTTTATCGTTGATGCTTTATAAAGAAAATTTAAATTGTGCTTTGGCATCAAAACATAGATTACACACACTCTCAAAAGATATTTTATTTGATACATATTGATGTTGTATAAAAGCATGATATTTGCATGTTTAGTATAAAAACATAGATATGATATATGATGGCATGATGTCTATGTTATGAAACATACAAATATTTATGAGAGTTTTATTTGAATGTCAAATATTATTCATAATTTTTTTAGATATGATCTAAATATAGGAATTATGAGTAGTAACATTGATGCTTGATTGAAATATATGACATGTAAACATGAAATATATTTAATCATTTGGGTTAGCTAAATCGGGTCCATAAAGGGTTAGACCCTAAGGTTTAAATCAACTGGACTAAAAGAGTATTTGATCAAATCTAATTAGATTAGGTTAAGAATGCTCTAAATCAAACAATAGTTGTAGTTGATCATGTCCTTCTCTTTGATTAAACCAAATGGAAGTAGATTAGGCTCCGTGGTTGAGCATGAATCTCTTAGATGGTCAAATCAGAATTGGTTAACCATATGATGTCAAGGTGGGTTGGCAAGTTGCTCTAGGATCAACGATCGAATGGTTTTTAATTGGGAGCTACTCGTATTGATGCGTCTTTAACGAGTTAATGGCATATCCCTCCCATCGATCTCACTCACCTGGTCAATGTGGTGAACCATTTATGATTCAGATCATTTACCTGATTCGGGTTGACCCATGCCTGTAAGGAAATCAGTCTGACTGATTTAGGTGCCACTTAACCTGACTTAATCTTGTTTCATTCTACCGATTTCATAGATTCAGTGGGAGAACTTGATTAGTCAATTTATCTTCATATTATTAAAATCCTCTAAAATTATTAGGTCCTTAAAATGAAATAGTTATATGATAACTAGATCATAGCCTCCCATTAAGGTGGGTGATAATGAGTCCGATGTCTTGATAATCATTGGAGGCACTCCATGCCTGGTGCTTGTCAACCATCGAATTATCATTCATTATATGATAAGTCAGCGTAACTATTAAATAAACAGTCAGGTGAGCCGAGCTTCACTCGGGCTTGGTTGTCTATTGATAGGTTACACTGATTATATCATTTAATGGTTGGACCTAACCAGAACTTTCAGTGGAGGCACTTCATGCCTGCTGAAGAGGTACATGGGGCAAAACTGAACACTAAGAATTGTTTGGGGAAACAATTGGTTTTGAACCTACTCTTAGATGCATATGGGTTAGCCAAGCTTCACTTGGGCCTGTATGTAGTTTATGTAGATCTTAGTGCCCGCTAAAGAATTAAGAATAATTCTTCGAATTGGGGTGTAGAGGCTGCCAATTTGAACAAAATAGTGGGAGAATCTTTAGACTAAAGTCCAAGTCTTTAGACTGAATCAATTTATATACTAATAAACTTTAGTTTTTCCTTATGCAGAACATGGCCACTAATTTATCATTAAGGTCCCTATTGGATAGTGACAAGTTGAATGGTTCCAATTTCAATAGCTGGTTCAGAAAACTTAAGATCGTCCTTGAGCATGAGAGGATTCTATATATTCTGAATAATCCTGCACCAAAGATACCTGATGCAAACACCAAAGTTCTGAGAGAGACACTTATCAGAAGTGGCTCAATGATAGAACTAGCGTGCGTTGTATCATGCTAGCAGCAATGAACGATGAATTCGGTCGCCGGTTCGAGAATGCTCAGCCAGAAGAAATCATTCAAGCGTTGAATGAATCTTTCGGCACACCCGACGATGTTGAAAGGCACAAGACTAGTTGTGCTATTTTCAATGCTCGAATGAGGGATGGATCTCCTGTCACTGATCATGTATTGTACATGATCGAGAAGATAGAACTCCTAAGCAAGCTCGGCTTTCCCTTACATGAGCAGTTGGGAAAAGATGCGATCCTGAATTCCTTGCCTCCATCCTTCCGACCTTTCCTTACTCATTTTCGAATGACAAAGCCTGCAGTCAACTACCACGGTTGTTGGGGTTGTTACAGAACTTTGAGAAGGATAACCAGCTCTCTAAGGGTTTGGTTAATGTGGTTGAAGGATCTAAGGTAGGGCGTAAACCCTTTGGGAAAGGGAAGAAGAAAAAGAATAATAAAAGGTGCAACATGCTAGGACATCTATAAGGGGTCAGATGCAGAAGAAGAAAGTTGATAAAAGTCAAGCTGAATGCTTTCACTGCAAGATGCAAGGGCACTGGAAGAGGAACTGTCCTCTTTACATTGCCACACTTGATCCAAACAGGCCAAAGAAGAAAAAGGAGCAAGATGTTGCTCAACAAGGTATTTATATGATAACACCTTGTAATTTTTCTGTATATGATAATCAGACCTGGGTATTGGATACCGGGAGTCCTTTTAACATTTGCAATTCATTGCAGGGACTACAGGTCACCAGAAGATTTGAGGACAATGAAAGATTCCTTAATGTCGGCGATGGAAGATTAGTTCCAGTTCTGGCATTAGGAGTTCTTGAAATAGTTTTCAATAGAAATGTCATTATACTAAATGATTGTCATTTTTGCCCAACGTTCTTGTTGAACGTAATTTCTGTAGGCCTTCTGGCCAAAAAGTCATTATGAAATTTCAATAAAGGATGTTACTTTGAATATCATTATGAATGGAGTCACTGTAATGACTGGGCATTTATCTAATGGCATTTATATATTATCACAGCCTGTGAATGTAGTGTACCAATCAAGTAAGCGCCCTAGAACAACTGATGTCACAGACATTTATCTTTGGCACCATCGGCTGGGTCATATCAACAAGAACAGATTAAACAGGTTAACTCAGGAGGGCATCCTTCGAGTTGATGATTGTGAATCATTAACTACCTGTGAATCATGTCTTCTTGGTAAAATGACCAAGTCATCTTTTACTGAAAAGGTGAAAGAGCCAAAGAGCTATTGGGTCTAGTACATACTGATGTATGTGGACCAATGAGCACTTGTGCCAAAGGTGGATACTACTACTTCATTACTTTTACAGACGACCTTTCTAGGTTCGGTTATGTCTATCTTATGCGACATAAATCTGAATCGTTTGAAATGTTCAAACTATATCATAAAGAAGTAGAAAAACAAACAGGAAAATGTATTAAGACCCTTCGATCAGATCGAGGAGGCGAATACCTTTCCAATGAATTTGTGACATATTTAAAGGAGAATGGATTCTCTCCCAATGGACTCCTCCTGGAACACCGCAACATAACGGTGTGTCGGAAAGAAGGAATCGAACTCTGTTAGACATGGTTCGGTCCATGATGGGTTTTGCAAGCTTGCCAATATCATTTTGGGGATACGCATTAGAATCAGCTTGTCATATTCTTAATAAGGTTCCAAGTAAGTCTGTTTCTAAAACTCCACATGAGATGTGGTATGGACATAAACCGGTTATTACCTATCTGAGAGTCTGGGGGTGTCCGGCTTATGTGAAACATGCAAAATCAGACAAACTTGAACCCAAATCTGACAAATATTTTTTCATCGGCTATCCGAAAGAAACAAAGGATATTACTTCTACAATACTGAAGAACAAAAGTTGTTCATTAGTAATAGAGCAGTTTTTCTTGAAAAGGAGTTCCTTAGTGAAGGAACAAATAGCTCTAATGTTGAACTTGAGGAAGTTCATCAAGTAGAAGGAACAACACAAACCAGTGAACCCCTAGAATCTGAGTTGATTAGATCAAACTCAAAACCCATTTTAGATGCACCATTAAGGCGATCTGGTAGAGTACCATATCAACCGGACAGATACTTGGGTTTCTTGGTCCAGAACGATGATCCTGTTGAACTGATGAGAACAACGAGGATCCGATCACCTATATGGATGCTATGCAAAGGACTGACTCTAATAAATGGCTTGATGCCATGAAATCCGAACTTGATTCCATGAAGGACAATAATGTATGGACATTAGTTGACCCACCCGAAGGGATAAAACCCATAGGGTGTAAATGGGTTTTCAAGAGGAAAAGAGGCGCAGACGGAAAGGTAGAGACCTATAAAGCACGTCTGGTTGCCAAGGGGTATCGTCAACGTTATGGTATTGACTATGATGAAACGTTTTCTCCTATGGTAATGCTGAAATCCATTCGGATTATGCTAGTTATAGCAGCATACTTTGATTATGAGATTTGGCAGATGGATGTTAAAACCGCTTTTCTAAATGGTGATTTAGAAGAACATGTGTATATGATACAGCCTGAAGGTTTTATATCTGAAGACGAGTCTAAAGTGTGCAGGCTACAGAAGTGTATTTATGGACTTAAGCAAGCATCAAGGAGTTGGAACATACGATTTGATAAAGTGATCAAATCTTATGGCTTTATTAAGAATAAAGAAGAACCTTGCATTTATAAATGGGCTAACGATTTTGTTATTGTATTTCTTGTATTATATGTGGATGATATTCTCTTAATCGGGAATGATATCCCTGCATTACAAGGAATAAAGACATGGTTATCATCACAATTCTCCATGAAAGATCTGGGAGAAGCATCATACATCTTAGGGATGAAGATCTATAGAGATAGATCTAAGAGGATGATAGGTTTATCCCAATCTACGTACATTGACACAGTGCTAAAGAGGTTTAGCATGGAGAATTCCAAGAAAGGCTATCTTTCGATAGGCCATGGAATTCATCTTTCTAAGAAGGATTGTCCGACAACTCCTAATGAAAGAGAACGTATGAGTCGAATTCCATATGCTTCGGCAGTATGATCGATTATGTACACCATGACATGTACAAGACCAGATGTGGCATACTCACTAGGAGTAGTGAGTAGATACCAATCTGATCCAGGAGAAAAATACTGGCAAGTTGTTAAGACAATCCTTAAGTATTTGAGAAATATTAAGGAACATTAGTTAGTCTATGGAGAGTCTGATTTGAAACTTGTTGGATATACTGATTCCAGTTTTCAATCAGATCATGATGATAGCAAAAGTGTATCGGGTTTCGTGTTTATCCTAAATGGTGGAGCTGTTTGCTGGAAAAGTTCCAAGCAACATACAGTAGCAGATTCGGTGTGCGAGGCAGAGTACATCGCTGCATCAGATGCTGTGAAAGAAGCTGTGTGGCTGCGAAAGTTTATCTCCGAGCTTGGAGTGATACCTTCCATAGATGAACCAGTCCTGTTATATAGTGACAGCACTGGTGCCATAGCTCAAGCAAAGGAAACCTAGCACATCAGTGCACCAAGCACATACTGCGCCGGTTTCATCTTATTCGAGAGATAGTAGATGAGGTGACATAAATCTTTAGAAGATTGATGGAAAGGAAAACCTAGGTGACCCATTTACTAAAGCACTCAGCATCAAGGAGTTTGACAACTATAAGTTGAAGATGGGTATTAGATACTGTAATGAGTGGCTTTAGGCAAAGTGGGAGTTTGTTGGGAATTGTATCCTAAAGCCAATCATTTGATGATTGTGGTGATGTAAATTGTATATAAATTGATATATTAATAAAAGTTATTTGGCAGTTTATTCATTACAAGAACATCTTCTTAATACTCCTGAAAGTGATGAAGCCCTTAGGATCTTCCTCACGATAAAGGAGGATTTATCTTAGAAGGTCCTTAAAAGAGTTCGCGACCAAATGATATACTATGACAGGGCCATAGTACTATCAATTATAGGACATTGTATATCATATTTGTTCGTTATCCTCTTAACCAAGGAGTGTAGAGACACTGGTATGACATATAGGTGAAAGTGTAGGAGTACATTTCACCGAACGTGACTCATTTCCGGATACTCTGCTGTCAAAGTTAATCCGAGAAGATATAGGTATAAGTATCCTTCAGACCTGAAGATCACAACCAGTGGCTTACAAGCAACTCATTGTACTTAGGTGCCGGACCACCTGGATTTCTAATCCAGCTACGAAAGGTTATTGGGTGCAGTCAAGTACTTGTGGTAGTCAGTTGTGGAACAAGATGGAATTTGACTTATCCCATTAAAAGAAGAAATGTTTGTGTTTCAATTTAGCAAGACCTTGGCCAAGGCACTTCATGTGAAAGTCACATGATCACTAAAGTTGAAATCACTTTATGGATTAGCTATTTAGAGTTGACAAGCTCTTAAGCCATCCTTAGCATTTGTGGTCAAGAGGATGAATTATACGGTAACTGTTTCTTAGGGTTCTTGGAGTTTGCTCGGCAACTCTTCAACCTATCCGGACGTCGAGTTTCATTGCTAGATGGGCACATTGATTAGTATAGAAAGTTGTTTCTATGCTACCGGCTTAGGTTCGAACCTAGAGAGTCACACGCATAGAAGTTTCCTAGGATGATCTATTTGCTGATCAACGATTGAGAATCGTATATGATTTAATTAATCAATTTGATTGATTGAATTATCTCAATTGGGTTAAGTACAGGGAGACTTACCAAACTGGGAGATAAGACCCATCGACCGGAGGTTTTCTTCCATCAGGGGCAGGCTGTACCGAGGAATTTCGGTGGACAACAGCTGCCCTAGCGCCTCTCTATCTCTAGGGTGGACAGTGGAATTTGCATTACCTCGAGGGTCAGGGTCTCCCCATCGGGACTTTACTTGGCCAATGTTGGCAAAGAAAAATCAGGATTTCCAGCCTTTAACGAAAGAAGGGAGAAGGAGTTTAAGGACGCGGTGGGGCCTGGGCTGGAACAGCCACCAACCTTTCTGAGATCGGAGGATATAAAAGGAACGGAAGAGAGAGACTCGCGGGGCGATGTGGAGGTGATGGCAAAGGATAACGAAGGCACAAATGACATGTAAGGAATTTGGAACCAACTGGGAAGGAGCTAAGGAATAATAGTCAAGGAGGTTAACAAAGAAAGAATGAAAGGGTAAGCGGAGGCCCACCCTCAGGGAAATCTCATAGATGGCCACCCAGCCCGGTCGGGATGAGATCACCCAGTCGTCAGGGGTTGGGAGATAGAGCTCAATATCCCGAGGAATTTGGTAACGGGCCCGGATGTTTGCCAAATCATTGCCCGTTACCGTGGAGGCGGCCCCTTCCGGGGATTCCGCCCCCACACTCGAGGAGGTGCCGGCCCTCGCCTGGCGACCTCTTGGTGGATTTCGGCCAGTCGTCGCCGGGCACCTCCCTACGGGAGCCTCCCCGGTGACCCGCCGCTGGGCTAGAGGGACGTGATCCTCCGGATCAGAGGACCACTCAAGGGGAGAAGAAGGAGGAGAAGGAGAAGCTTGAGGCCTCTCGGGCGAGGAACGATTCTCTGAATCATTCTCCGCAGACCAAGACTGGGAACTCATTGCAAGACGAAAGATTGAAGAAGCCTAGGAGGAGCAAAGAGCTAACCAGGGAAGGAAGGTGACGAACGCGAGCTCTCGAGTTGCAGAGTGAATTAGGAAGCGAAAAATCAGAAAGTAGGGGAAGAAGACGATGATAACAGGAATAGAATGACCGTTTTCGACCCTCTACTCAGGTTTTATTCAGTTTCAAACTGTCCCGCCGTACCTCGACTGCCGCGCGGGCTCCCACAGCAAGCTGGATTGCCTAGGTAATCGCTGAGCATGGGATACGATTCACTTCTGGCCAATGGTAGGACACCGATGACGTCGCCATTATAATGGATAATGATGGCATGACTTTCCTCATGGACTTCGATGGATAAACCCTGATTCGAGGATGATTGCCGTAAATCGGGTGGACAGCATTGGCCGCCCTATCACATCCTTGTACTGCCCACATAAAATCATTGCAGCGCCTATAGACACTTGTCTAGAGGCTGTTCACAAAGGATGGGGATCAGCCATTTGGGAGGTGACACCCCTTTCACTTTACTGGGGTGGGCCCACTCCGTCTTAGGGGTGAGAGGGCATCTGATATGGCTGATCCTGCGCCATTAGAATGAACGGCAAAGATAGCCGCTGACGAGAGTTACATCAACCCCCGAGACCTCCCTCTCGGTCTCGAGGCACATGAATAGTATATCAACTCCCGGGACCTCCCTCTCGGTCTCGAGGCACATGAACAGTATATCAACCCCCGAGACCTCCCTCTCGGTCTCGGGGCACATGAACATTATATCAACCCCCGGGACCTCCCTCTCGGTCTCGGGACACATGAACAAGTATATCAACCCCCGAGACCTTCCTCTCGGTCTCGGGGCACATGAACAGTATATCAACCCTCGAGACCTTCCTCTCGGTCTCGGGGCACATGAACAGAGTATATCAACCCCCAGGACCTCCCTCTCGATCTCGGGGCACATGAACAATATATCAACCTCCGAGACCTCCCTCTCAGTCTCGGGGCACATGAACAGTATATCAATCCCCGGGACCTCCCTCTCGGTCTCGGGGCACATGAACAGTATATCAATCCCCGGGACCTCCCTCTCGGTCTCGGGGCACATGAACAGTATATCAACCCTCGAGACCTTCCTCTCGGTCTCGGGGCACATGAACAGTATATCAACCCCTGAGACCTCCCTCTCGGTCTCGAGGCATATGAACAGTATATCAACCCCCGGGATCTCCCTCTCGGTCTCGGAGCACATGAACAGTATATCAACCCCCAGGATCTCCCTCTCAGTCTGGGGCACATGAACAGTATATCAACCCCCGAGACCTTCCTCTCAGTCTCGGGGCACATAAATAGTATATCAACTCCCGGGACCTCCCTCTCGGTCTCGGGGCGCATGAACAGTATATCAACCCCCGGGACCTCCTTCTCGGTCTCAAGGCACATGAACGGCATCTCAATCCCCGCGCATGGTCAGGTTATTCTGGGCTACCTGGCGTGCCCACATAATCCACTGCACATCCATGGCAGTGTTGGGAATTGTATCCTAAAGCCAATCATTTGATGATTATGCTGATGTAAATTGTATATAAATTGATATATTAATAAAAGTTATTTGGCAGTTTATTCATTACAAGAACATCTTCTTAATACTCCTGAAAGTGATGAAGCCCTTAGGATCTTCCTCACGATAAATGAGGATTTATCTTAGAAGGTCCTTAAAAGAGTTCGCGACCAAATGATATACTATGATAGGGCCATAGTACTATCAATTATAGGACGTTGTATATCATATGTGTTGGTTATCCTCTTAACCAAGGAGTGTAGAGACACTGGTATGACATACAGGTGAAGTGTAGGAGTACATTTCACCGAACGTGACTCATTTCCGGATACTCTGCTGTCAAGAGTTAATCCGAGAAAATATAGGTATAAGTATCCTTCAGACCTGAAGATCATAACCAGTGGCTTACAAGCAACTCATTGTACTTAGGTGCCGGACCACCTGGATTTCTAATCCAGCTACGAAAGGTTACTGGGTGCAGTCAAGTACTTGTGGTAGTCAGTTGTGGATCAAGATAGAATTTGACCTATCCCATTAAAAGGAGAAATGCTTGTGTTTTAATTTAGCAAGACCTTGGCCAAGGCACTTCATGTGAAAGTCACATGATCACTAAAGTTGAAATCACTTTATGGATTAGCTATTTAGGGTTGACAGGCTCTTAAGCCATCCTTAGCATTTGTGGTCAAGAGGATGAATTATACGGTAACTATTTCTTAGGGTTCTTGGAGTTTGCTCGGCAACTCTTCAACCTATCCGGACGTCGAGTTCCATTGCTAGATGGGCACATCGATTAGTATAGAAAGTTGTTTCTATGCTACCGGCTTAGGTTCGAACCTAGAGAGTCACATGCATAGAAGTTTCCTAGGATGATCTATTTGTTGATCAACGATTGAGAATCGTATATGATTTAATTAATCAATTTGATTGATTGAATTATCTCAATTGGGTTAAGTACAATTGAATAAGATTCAATTTGGTTTAAGTCTATTAGAAGGACAAGTCAATTTCAAATATTAATTTGAAATTCGACTTGATTTGAATTTAAATAGATTCAGGACTAGCCAAATTTGATTTGGGCTTGGACCATGATCTATGTGGGTTAAGTCAAATAAATTCAGATCAGAACCCAAGCCTCTCGAATATGGATCTCATATGATGAGATGGCTAAAATCTCATCTCATGAGATAGAATTTAATGCATGACATTTATTTACCGAACGTCGGATTTATCCCTCGTCTCTTTGGTTTTCTCTGAACGATGGAACTAAACCAAACGCCGTGACTCCTTGGTTTTCTCCGAACATCGGAATTAACCAAGCGCCGCGCCTTCGGCGTCTATTCGCTTTTGCCAAACAACGGATTCTTAAATGTCAGAATTAAATGTCAAGGCTAAATCTAGACTATAAATAGAGGGCATTCCCTCACCAGAGAACACAGAACAAAAAATAGAACAATAATACACGATTTGTCGTGGATTGTAATTCTAAAATGTTAGAATAGAAAATCCTTGTGATTCTGGTGTCAGCGCAAGCCTGGTGGATCTTGAGGAAGATTCAAGTGAGGGGATTCAAGATCAGCAAAGCAATTTTTCCGCGAGCTAGCACTCCCAGAAATCTGATCATTCAGGGCTTCGCGTGACGATACTAGAGGCCGGACGATTGAACGGCTGAGAGCAATAAGGATTTACCTACTGTTCTTAAGGTACGTGATTTGATCCCTAGTTCTTAAGGCATGCTTCAAGATAATAGTGTGACTAGTCATCTTGAAGATCAAGATATGATCTTGATGTTTTTATATGCATATTTTAGATCAAATGACCTTGAATATATAGGCAAAGATATGATCTTGATGCATATTAGATAGATTAATATGTAATCTTTTAATTTCCGCAATGATAATAGTTATCAATTTTTTAAAAATATGCATGCCTCGAGACTATTTCTCCCTACAGGCAGAAGGTGGCCATACCTCATAACGGCGTATGATCCGTTGTATCTCTGTCACTGTGCATGGCCTTACCTCATTACGGTATGCGGATCACCACCTGCCCGTTGCTGTGCACGATCATGTCCAGTGGTGGCGCGCACCAGACGCGACCCCAGATGCGAGACATCTGTGAGGTCATACTGACAGGTAACTCATGATGCATCCAGTGTGTACGATGACAGTACGACCTGTCATCATCGGCCCCGTATTTTGTCCGTTATTGAACTGGGCTCCTAAAAATCAGTGATCTTGGGAATAGAAAGGGGACATTCGAACAGGTATAAAAGCACGCGCCCCGCTGTAAGGATCCTTGAACTCTGGTTTTTAGTTTTCTTCCTACTAGCTAAAACCCTAACTGTTTCAGCTTCCTTCTACTGAACAGTTCTCATCTGATCCCAAGTGACTAACTTGAGCGTCGGAGGGTCTCCACCGGAGCATCCAGTCTCCAGGGACTTTTCTTGTAGGGGTCCAGAGAGAAGGACGTTCGTCTTTTCCGATGCTTAAAGAAGATGACTTGGCGTCATCAAATGGTAAGATCAAAAGTCAACAGAAGATAAGGAACCTATCATAACACTAGCTACTAATTTTCTTAATAACTAAAGAAGATATAACTGTGCTCAAAACTTCAACTATTACTTTAAGTATCTCCTTCTTTCTTTCCATTAAAATCCGATGACGATACAATTGTAAATATTCATATATATTGATTATTTAAACTAAGGATTTAGCTATATAGAAAGGGATCTCATCATACTAATGTATATAAAAGAAGATTATCAAAGTTTTAAAATTTTATATTTAAAAATTCACCCTCGATAATATTCAAAAGAGTAATTTAATGCATAATGATTTAAAGGAATAGGTTTCACTAACGTTAGTGCGATTAAAATTTTTATATTAAAAAACTTTTAGATATTAAATTAAATTTTTAATATATTTTAAATCATGCAAAGTAAAAATCATATGCATAAGCTATGATTAGTTTATCAAAAATACAACAATAGAGTTCTTAACAAATAAAAATGTCATTCCATTGCTCATATTTCATAAGATGATTTTTTGTACATTTGTTTATGTTGACCCCATGTTGATTTTGATGATTACAAAATAATTAAGTAGGATCTAATATATTTATTATGGAGACAAAGATCAATGCAGGCAAATACAGCATATCAAATAGATGTTTCAATAAGTTACAAAGTTATTTCAAGTTCCATGACCACTTGGAGTTATCGTTTAAACAATTAAAACTGCTGCTGCATCACTTTGGCCGAACCACCTTGTTTTCTAGTTAGCTAGGATGGTTCTCTAGCTAACTGGATTGCCTGTTCTTCTTCCTGGTTGAATGGATGCTTAAAACAGCTAACTGGATCGACATCCAGCTAGCTATATTACCTGATTTTTCTCTCTGGCTGAACACATCATTGAATTAGTTAACTGGACATGAAGTCCAGCTAACTAAGGGTTGTTGATTCTTCTTTCTAGCAGAATGCATGATAGAAATAGCTAACTGGATGGAACATCCAGCTAGCTGAGCTCCTTGGAAATTCTTTCCTGGCCGCATGGACTTTGGATCTAATTAATTGGAGCTCATCTCCAGCTAACTAAATCGCATGAAAATTCTCCCTGGCCGAACTCTTCTTCGAAATAGTTAACTGGATTTACATCCAGCTAACTAAACTCCATGAAGCTTTTTCTTCATGGCCATGTGGATCTTAAATTTAGCTAACCGGAGTTCATCACTAGTTAACTAAATTGGAAATGGAATGCTTTTTGGCCCTACTTATGATTGAATTAGTTAACTGGACATGTAGTCCAGCTAACTAAGGATGCTGATATTTCCCTCTAGCTGTGCTCTTCATTGAAATAGTTAATTGGACCTTTAGTCCAGCTAACTAATGGAACTTAGAAATTCTTCCTAGCCGAATACATTATTGAAATAGTTAACTGGACTTTTAGTCAAGCTAACTAATGGAACTCAGAAATTCTCTCTGGCCGAATGCTTTATTGAAATAGTTAACTGGACTTCTAGTCTAGCTAACTAAGGAATGGTGCCGTCTTCTCTTGGCCGAATGGTGTCTCAATTTAGCTAACTGGAATGGGATCTAGCTAGCTAAGACTTCATGGCTTTTTCTCCAGCACGATTTCTTTTGTGCTTCAGCTAACTAATTCCTTCCTATAGTCAGTTTGGGAGTTCTTCTCTGGTTCACCTGAGCATGCTCCTCTCAAGCTGAATTCTTTTCCAGCTAGAGTCTGCCTCTTTGAAAATATCAGGAACTCTTTCTCCATTTCTGGCAACTGTTAGTGTATTCAATGCTTCGAAAAATTTCTTCAACGGTTATCTTCTCTTCCCATTTTTCTTTTCATTTTTCCGTTTCAATCCAACGGATAGTTTTGCAGATCAAACACTTTAAATAGCTGTATGTAGAAGAAAGAGAAGAGTGAACAGTAGAAAGCTATTATTGCATATATTCGTGGTTGCTCAGCAACAAAGAAAGGAAGCTCTATTTTGAATTTGTGAGTGCTTTGTGAAGATCATTGATTGCTCATCCTTGCTGATACTTTAAAGCTTCCAATAGACATTGAAGGTTTCAACTACTTCAAAGCAGACGTTATTTATTGCTAAAGTGCATTCAAGGAAGAAGCTCATTTGAGAAGTTGCCTTCAAAATTGTAAAGTATTTATTTCTGAAAATTTGCTCATTCTAGGAGCATATTGTTCTTAACATTTTCTGAACCTATTTTGAATCTTGTAAAGGATTGGGTTTAACCCTTGGTTGTTTGGCTTCCTTGTACCGTGAAACAAGAGGACTAGCCTGGAAGGCTAAGGGTTTGGCTTCCTTGTGCCGTGTAATAAGAGGACTAGCCGAGAAAGGCTAGGGGTTGTAATCGTTGGTAATACGATTAAAGTAAAATTCCCAAAGAGCTTTTGGATGGTGGACGTAGGTGCAGGGTTGGCATCGAACCACTATAAAAATCCTTGTGTTTGTGATTGTTTGAATATTTTCTGTGATATCTCTGTGTTCACCTCACTACAGCACTGCCAATTAAATTTCGATTAGCTAAAAGCATATTATTGCACAATTAATTTTAATAAACCCAATTCACCCTTCCTCTTGGGTTGCTATCTCTGGGTAATAAGTGGTATCAGAGCAGTGTGCTCCTGATTTCTTTTGCTTTAACAAGCTTGAAGTCAAAGATCATTAGCAATCCAAATGGAATCTATTTTGACTGAGGGACAATCAACTAATAGACCACCTTTGTTCAATGGAACAAACTGCACTTAGTGGAAAGCATGTATGAAAATTTTTATTCAAGCACTAGATTATGATCTATGAAAAATCATAATTAATGGCCCTCACACACCCACCATCAAGACTAATGGTCTTGACATCCCAAAATCAGAAACAGAATGGGATGAGCAAGATAAGAGGTTAGCTTAATTGAATACTAAAGTTATAAATGTTTTTTACTGTTCACTTGATGAAAATGAATTTAATCATATTTTCACTTGCAATTTTGCTAAGAAAATATGGGATAGACTTGAAGTCACCCATGAGGGCACTAATCAAGTCAAGGAATTCAAGATAAATATGTTTGTTCACAAATATGAATTGTTCAAAATAGATTCTGCTAAAAATATCACTAACAGTTTACAAGGTTTACCGATATTATTAATGGGCTGAAAAGCCTAAAAAAATCTTATACTAATGGTGATCTTGTTAGAAAGATTTTGAGATCCTTGCCTAGGTCTTAGGAGGCCAAGGCAAAGGACATCAACACTCTATCACTTGAAGAGTTAGTTGGTTCATTAATGACTTACGAGTTTCAGTAACGATAACACATTGATGAGTCAAAAAGGAAAATAACAATGGCCTTGAAGAGTGTCATTCAAAATGATGAAAGCGAGGAAACAACCAGTTACATTGAGGAGGAGGATGAAATGGCACTTATTTCCAAAAAAATTAAGAAATTTATGAGAAGAAAGAAGTTTGAAGGAAGAAGAAAATAATTCACAAAAGGAGAATACAGCAAAGCAAAGGAGAAAAGTTGAGCCTCCAATATGCTACGAGTGCAAAAAGCCAGGACATATCAGACCAGAATGTCCCTAACTAAAGAAAGAATCCAAAAGAATGAAGAAAAAGCCATGTTAGCTACTTGGAGGGACAGCGAGGTTACAAGTTCTGAAGATGAAGATAAAAATGAAGTGGCCAATGTTTGCTTCATGGCAGATGATAATAAAGTAAGTCTAGATGACTTTACTTTTGATGAATTACATGGTGCATTTTATTAACTGTTTGATGATTTTGCAAACTTGAGTTCAAAGAATAGAGATTAAAAAAAGGAAATTAAAGATCTAAGCTTTGAGAAAGAAAAAATTTTAAAAGATAATGAATCTTTGCTAAAGGAAAATCAAGATTTGAAAAATAAAGTAGATAGATTAAAGCCCATTGTAGATAAATTTACTTTGAGTTCAAATAAATTAGAAATAATTCTTAATAGTCAAAGAGTAATTTACAACAAAGTCGGACTTGGATATGATCCTTTAAAAAGATAAAGGTTTTTGAAAATATCTATGTGCATGCTAATGATTCTATAAAGATTGCATGCTTCAAATATAGTAAATTAGGACACAAAGCTTATACTTGTCATACACACAATATTAAAAAATATAAATTTCGAAAGAAACTATTTTAGCTAACCCCAAAGGATACAAGAAAGCTTGGGTACCTAAAAGTAAGACTTAAATTTGTGTATGCAGGTGTGTCTTGCAACTCGAGCAACTAAAAGAAAATGGTACTTGAATAGTGGGTGCTCAAGACTATCTTTTATAGCCTTGTATAGCTTGATCTAACTTGTGTTTGTTAGTTCAGTAAATAAGATCAAACCCGAATCAATTTCAATCTAAAACATTATAATAAGATCAGCATATATCAAACCTTGATCTCTTTTCAATCAACTCCAATCATGAATGTTGCTTCAGGATTGGGTTGAAACCTAAATCAAACTCGAATCAAGTTCGATCTAGAGCATTGCTTTAAATCAAACTAAAATCAAGTTCAATCGAAGCATTACTCTATGATTGGACTAGATCTAACCTACATCAAGCTAAATGAAGTTCAATCTGGAGCATTGCTGCAAGATCGGGCCAAATCAAGGCTAAATCAATTTGAATTTGGAATGTTGCTCTAAGTTCGGATTGGATCAAACTTAGATCAAACCTTAGTCAAGTCCAATTGGAAGTGATGCTCCAAGACCGGGTCGAGCCAAACTTAGATCAAATTCCAAAATAAGTCCAATCCAAAGCATTACAACAAGACCAGGTTTGATCAAATTAGATCCACATGAATCAAGTCTAATTCGCAGCATTGCTCTAAGAAAAGGTCGGGTTAATATATAGATCAAACCCGAATCAAGTCAAATCGAGAGCGTTACTCGATGATCGAGTTGGATCAAACTTATATCAAACCCGAATCAAGTCCAATCTGGATTATGTTGTTAGATCGAATTCAATCAAACTTCGATCAAACCCCCAATCAAGTTCAATTTAAAGCATTGCTCTAAGATAAGGGTGGATTAAACTCAAATCAAACCTGGAACAAATCGAATGTGTAAAACATTGAGCTAAGATCGGATTTGACTAAACTTTGATCGAATCGGAATTAAGTTCAATATCAAGCCTTGATCTTAGATTGTGAGCTTGATCAAAGCAAGATCAAAACCCAAATCAAGTCCAATGTAGAGCATTCCTCAAAGATCGTATTGAATCAAACTTATATCAATCTCGAATTAAGTGAAATATGCTGCATTCCTCCAAGATTGATTTGGTTCAGACTCAAATTAAATATGAATCAAATGCAATTTAATGCATTGTTGCAAGATAAGGTCGGATCAAACTTAGGTCAAACCCAAATAAAGTTCGATATGGAGCATTTTCTCTAAGGTCGTCAGGTTGGATTGCTCTAGGATGAATCAAGTTCAATATGGAGAGTGTGATGCTGCATGATCAGGTTAGATCAAACATTAATCAAGTTCAATTTTGAGTGTTGCTCCAAGATTAGGTAGGCCCGATGAAATAAAGATAACACCCAAATCAAGTTTAATCGAGAGCATTGCACTAAGATTGGGTTCGATCAAACCTAGATTAAAACCGAATCAGATCAAATCTAAAGCGTTGCCCTAAAATCGGGTTTGATAAAACAACAAACCTAAATCAAGTCTATTTTAGAGTGTTGCTTCAAGATCGGGTTAGTATAGACCAAGATGGAGCCCAAATTAAGTATTAATCTGAAGCATTGCTTCGAGATCAAGTTAGATCAAACTATGATCGAACCTGAATCAAGTTAAATTTGGAGCATTGTTCCAAGATCAAGTTAGATCAAACCCGAATCGAGTTCAATTTTGAGCGTCACTCCATGATTAGTTTAGATCAAATAAGATCAAACCTGAATCAATTTCAATCTAAAACATTATAATATGATCAGCCTAGAAAACTTTGATCTCTTTTCAATCAACTCCAATCATGAATGTTGCTTCAGGATTGGGTTAATGAAACTTAAATCAAACCCAAATCAAGTTCGATCTAGAGCATTGCTTTAAATAAAACTAAAATCAAGTTCAATCGAAGCATTACTCAATGATTGGACTAGATCCTAATAACCTACATCAAGCTAAATAAAGTTCAATCTGGAGCGTTGCTACAAGATCTGGCCAAATCAAGGCTAAATCAATTTGAATTCGGAATGTTGCTCTAAGTTCGGATTGGATTAAACTTAGATCAAACCTGAGTCAGGTCCAATTGGAAGTGATGCTCCATGATCGGGTCGAGCCAAACATAGATCAAATTCCAAAATAAGTCCAATCCAAAGCATTGCAACAAGACCAGGTTAGATCAAATTAGATCCACATGAATCAAGTCTAATTCGCAGCATTGCTCTAAGAAAAGGTTGGATTAATATATAGTAGATCAAACCCGAATCAAGTCAAATCGAGAGCGAGTTGGATCGAGTTGGATCAAACTTATATCAAACCCGAATCAAGTCCAATCTGGATTCTATTGCTAGATCGAATTCAATCAAACTTCGATCAAACCCCCAATCAAGTTCAATTTAAAGCATTGCTCTAAGATAAGGGTGGATTAAACTCAAATCAAACCTGGAACAAATCAAATATGTAACATTGCTCTAAGATCGGATTCAACTAAACTTTGATCGAATCGGAATTAAGTTCAATATCAAGCCTTGATCTTAGATTGAGCTTGATCAAAGCAAGATCAAAACCCAAATCAAGTCCAATGTAGAGCATTCCTCAAAGATCGTATTGGATCAAACTTATATCAATTTTGAATTAAGTGAAATATGCTGCATTCCTCCAAGATTGATTTGGTTCAGACTCAAATCAAATATGAATCAAATGCAATTTAATGCATTGTTCCAAGATAAGGTCGGATCAAAAACTTAGGTCAAACCCAAATAAAGTTTGATATGGAGCATTTTCTCTAAGGTTGGGTTGGATTTCTCTAGGATGAATCAAGTTCAATATGGAGTGTGATGCTGCATGATCAGGTTAGATCAAACATTAATCAAGTCCAATTTTGAGGGTTGCTCCAAGATTAGGTAGGCTCGATGAAATAAAGATAATACCCAAATCAAGTTTAATCGAGAGCATTGCACTAAGATTGGGTTTGATCAAACTTAGATTAAAACTGAATCAGATCAAATCTAAAGCGTTGCCCTAAAATCGGGTTTGATAAAACAACAAACCTAAATCAAGTCTATTTTAGAGAGTTGCTTCAAGATCGGGTTAGTTTAAACCAAGATGGAGCCCAAATTAAGTATAATATTTCAGCATTGCTTCAAGATCAAGTTAGATCAAACTATGATCGAACCTGAATCAAGTTAAATTATGAGCATTGTTCCAAGATCAAGTTAGATCAAACCCGAATCGAGTTCAATTTAGAATGTCACTCTATGATTAGTTTAGATTAAATAAGATCAAACCCAAATCAATTTCAATCTAAAACATTATAAAGATCAGCATATATCAAACCTTGATCTCTTTTCAATCAACTCCAATCATGAATGTTGCTTCAGGATTGGGTTGAAACCTAAATCAAACTCGAATCAAGTTCGATCTAGAGCATTGCTTTAAATCAAACTAAAATCAAGTTCAATCGAAGCATTACTCTATGATTGGACTAGATCTAACCTACATCAAGCTAAATGAAGTTCAATCTGGAGCATTGCTGCAAGATCGGGCCAAATCAAGGCTAAATCAATTTGAATTTGGAATGTTGCTCTAAGTTCGGATTGGATCAAACTTAGATCAAACCTTAGTCAAGTCCAATTGGAAGTGATGCTCCAAGACCGGGTCGAGCCAAACTTAGATCAAATTTCAAAATAAGTCCAATCCAAAGCATTACAACAAGACCAGGTTTGATCAAATTAGATCCACATGAATCAAGTCTAATTCGCAGCATTGCTCTAAGAAAAGGTCGGGTTAATATATAGATCAAACCCGAATCAAGTCAAATCGAGAGCGTTACTCGATGATCGAGTTGGATCAAACTTATATCAAACCCGAATCAAGTCCAATCTGGATTCTGTTGTTAGATCGAATTCAATCAAACTTCGATCAAACCCCCAATCAAGTTCAATTTAAAGCATTGCTCTAAGATAAGGGTGGATTAAACTCAAATCAAACCTGGAACAAATCGAATGTGTAAAACATTGAGCTAAGATCGGATTTGACTAAACTTGATCGAATCGGAATTAAGTTCAATATCAAGCCTTGATCTTAGATTGTGAGCTTGATCAAAGCAAGATCAAAACCCAAATCAAGTCCAATGTAGAGCATTCCTCAAAGATCGTATTGAATCAAACTTATATCAATCTCAATTAAGTGAAATATGCTGCATTCCTCCAAGATTGATTTGGTTCAGACTCAAATTAAATATGAATCAAATGCAATTTAATGCATTGTTGCAAGATAAGGTCGGATCAAACTTAGGTCAAACCCAAATAAAGTTCGATATGGAGCATTTTCTCTAAGGTCGTCGGGTTGGATTGCTCTAGGATGAATCAAGTTCAATATGGAGAGTGTGATGCTGCATGATCATGTTAGATCAAACATTAATCAAGTCCAATTTTGAGTGTTGCTCCAAGATTAGGTAGGCCCGATGAAATAAAGATAACACCCAAATCAAGTTTAATCGAGAGCATTGCACTAAGATTGGGTTCGATCAAACCTAGATTAAAACCGAATTAGATCAAATCTAAAGCGTTGCCCTAAAATCGGGTTTGATAAAACAACAAACCTAAATCAAGTCTATTTTAGAGTGTTGCTTCAAGATCGGGTTAGTATAGACCAAGATGGAGCCCAAATTAAGTATTAATCTGAAGCATTGCTTCGAGATCAAGTTAGATCAAACTATGATCGAACCTGAATCAAGTTAAATTTGGAGCATTGTTCCAAGATCAAGTTAGATCAAACCCGAATCGAGTTCAATTTTGAGTGTCACTCCATGATTAGTTTAGATCAAATAAGATCAAACCTGAATCAATTTCAATCTAAAACATTATAATATGATCAGCCTAGAAAACTTTGATCTCTTTTCAATCAACTCCAATCATGAATGTTGCTTCAGGATTGGGTTAATGAAACTTAAATCAAACCCAAATCAAGTTCGATCTAGAGCATTGCTTTAAATAAAACTAAAATCAAGTTCAATCGAAGCATTACTCAATGATTGGACTAGATCCTAATAACCTACATCAAGCTAAATAAAGTTCAATCTGGAGCGTTGCTACAAGATCTGGCCAAATCAAGGCTAAATCAATTTGAATTCGAAATATTGCTCTAAGTTCGGATTGGATCAAACTTAGATCAAACCTGAGTCAGGTCCAATTGGAAGTGATGCTCTATGATCGGGTCGAGCCAAACTTAGATCAAATTCCAAAATAAGTCCAATCCAAAGCATTGCAACAAGACCAGGTTGATCAAAGCAAGATCGAAACCCAAATCAAGTCCAATGTAGAGCATTCCCTCAAAGATCGTATTGGATCAAACTTCTATCAATCTCGAATTAAGGAAATTTCAGTAACGATAACACATTGATGAGTCAAAAAGGAAAATAACAATGGCCTTGAAGAGTGTCATTCAAAATGATGAAAGCGAGGAAACAACCATTTACATTGAGGAGGAGGATGAAATGGCACTTATTTCCAAAAAAATTAAGAAATTTATGAGAAGAAAGAAGTTTGAAGGAAGAAGAAAATAATTCACAAAAGGAGAATACAGCAAAGCAAAGGAGAAAAGTTGAGCCTCCAATATGCTACGAGTGCAAAAAGCCAGGACATATCAGACCAGAATGTCCCTAACTAAAGAAAGAATCCAAAAGAATGAAGAAAAAAGCCATGTTAGCTACTTGGAGGGACAGCGAGGTTACAAGTTCTGAAGATGAAGATAAAAATGAAGTGGCCAATGTTTGCTTCATGGCAGATGATAATAAAGTAAGTCTAGATGACTTTACTTTTGATGAATTACATGGTGCATTTTATTAACTGTTTGATGATTTTGCAAACTTGAGTTCAAAGAATAGAGATTAAAAAAAGGAAATTAAAGATCTAAGCTTTGAGAAAGAAAAATTTCAAAAGATAATGAATCTTTGCTAAAGGAAAATCAAGATTTGAAAAATAAAGTAGATAGATTAAAGCCCATTGTAGATAAATTTACTTTGAGTTCAAATAAATTAGAAATAATTCTTAATAGTCAAAGAGTAATTTACAACAAAGTCGGACTTGGATATGATCCTTTAAAAAGATAAAGGTTTTTGAAAAATATCTATGTGCAAGCTAATGATTCTATAAAGATTGCATGCTTCAAATATAGTAAATTAGGACACAAAGCTTATACTTGTCATACACACAATATTAAAAAATATAAATTCCAAAAGAAACTATTTTAGCTAACCCCAAAGGATGCAAGAAAGCTTGGGTACCTAAAAGTAAGACTTAAATTTGTGTATGCAGGTGTGTCTTGCAACTCGAGCAACTAAAAGAAAATGGTACTTGAATAGTGGGTACTCAAGACACATGACGGATGATGAATCACCATTCATCATTTTTGCTGCGAATTAGAATCACCTATGGGAGCTTCTCTCTCTAACCTAGGAGCTTCTCTCTCTAACCAGTCTCTCTCTGCTCTTTCTGCCTCTCACATCTGACCTGGTAATGGCGGATCTTCCCGGCTTGCCATCTTCGGGTGGAGATGGGTCTGCTCCGGTTCCTGTTACTAAGGGGGTCTCTGTTGGTATAGCCCTGGATGAGGTTTCCTTGGATTCCTCATCCATCTCTATTCCAGTCAAAGTTTCTTGTGGGACGAGTAGGAAGGCTGAGTCCCTGTGCAAAGATCCCTTTCCTCCGTTTTCTTCTATCATTGGTGATGGAGTTTCTTCTTCCCGACTACTTGATGATCCCATCTCTCTTGCTTTGGGTTATCAATTGGTAGATGATTATGCTGCTGAGTCTTTCAGATTTGGTCTGTTTGCTGCTGATTTGGAGTGTAGAGCGCTCCCTGAGCTCGGTGTTGCTTCCTCCTTGCCCGATCTTGTGCTGAAACCTGGTCTCGTTTCTTCTCCTAGATCTCGGCCGTACCAGCATCCCTCTCTTTACCCGGTCCGTCCTTCCCAGCTATCAAATCCGGTACGTTTGCTGTCACCTTCTGTCCCTCCTTCTGGGCCCAATTCAAATCCACGGCAGGCTCCTTCAGCTTTGGATTTTCGAGGCCAGTGCTTCCCGCCTCTATCAAACGCTGCCGATATTTCAAATTCTCAAACTATTGGCTCAGCTGGCTCCCCTCCTAATCTCCCGGAGGTTATTCCCAGCCCTGCTCATGGGGCTGCTGCGGATCCATTATCTGCTCATTCTAGCTGGGCTTCCCTGGTCAAGGATTATCCTGCTGCTATGAAACTTTCCTTCTTGAAGCCTAACTCTCATATTAATGATGGCAAAGTTAGATTTTCTCTCCCACCGGCTGTTGCTCTCAAAGGTGCTGCTATCTGGGAGAACACACTTGTTGGTTTCTTCCTGGACAAATTACCGTATTCTCTTGTGCAATCTTATGCCCATAGGCTGTGGGATAATAATGGGCTTCTGGAGGTGTTATGCAATGGTAACGGTTTCTTTTTCTTCAAATTTTCTGATTCTGCCAAGATTTCGGTAATCCTGGATGGAGGTCCCTGGTATTTCGGTGGACGCCCTATCTTCTTAAAAGCTTGGAGACCAGGTATGAACTTATCCAAAGAGGGCTGCAAAAAAGTCCCTATTTGGG
The DNA here is from genome assembly GCA_900491605.1 of Calamus simplicifolius. Taxonomy (NCBI): domain Eukaryota; kingdom Viridiplantae; phylum Streptophyta; class Magnoliopsida; order Arecales; family Arecaceae; genus Calamus; species Calamus simplicifolius. Next base: position 346,278 of record UESW01001740.1, on the reverse strand, counting down.
CTCACTTCTACAATGTTCCTTTAGAATTCTGGACGGCTGAAGGATTAAGTTACATTGCTAGCATTGTCGGGAATCCTCTCCATGCTGACAAGATGACTTCTTCCTTAAAACGTCTAAACTTTGCTAGAATCTGCATTGAAATTAGCATTGATGACTCTCTCCCTAATTCTCTGGACCTTGAATTGGAGGATGGGAGCTTAGTGGAAATTCTCATTGAATACAATTGGGTACCAAAGAAATGTTCCATTTGCATGGAATTTGGGCATCTACCCAAAAACTGCAAAAAATGTCGTCACCAAATTTGGGTTCCTAAAGCTGCTCATATTTCCCCTAAGCACCCTTCTGTTGTTGCTCCGAAGCTTGGGATGAGGCTTGGCAAGGAAGTGTTGGATGATCCTGCATCTCTCCCAGTTCTCGGCTCTGTCAAAATTCCCGAAGCCAAGGGAGATGGCTATCTGGTTCTATTTATCCAGCTTCTGTTACTTCTGGTTTGGGAGGATGCAGTATTAGCAATTCTTATGATCTCCTTCAAGCGGGTGATGACACTCATGCTGAGCTGAGGGATGCTGATCTTGATGCTGCTGGCTGCACCAATGTGGAGGCTTTTCCAACTGGTTTTGAGGATCCATCATCCCCATCATCCACTGCAAGCACACCTCTTCTTGCTAGGAGGCTGAATATGGTTGATGAACTTGAGAAAAAGCTTGGAAAGCTGAGTAAAGTAAAAAAGAAGAATAGGCGCTCTGGGAATTCTAGGGGGAAGATCTCTATGACCTTGGATGATTAATATAGCCTCATGGAATATTCGGGGACTTAATGATCCCTCAAAGTATTATGAGGTTCGTAATCTGGTTCACTCTCGTAAAATCTCTTGCTTAGCTCTTCTTGAGACAAAGATTAAAGATTGCAATAAAGTGATTTTAGAGCAGACCTTATTTAAGTCTTGGAAATGCATTAACTATTATGATGGTAGTGGTACGGGCATAATTTGGGTCTGGTGGGATCCCAACAAGCTTCTTGCAGATATTGTTTCCTTGCATGACCAAGCCATCCATCTTTCTTTCACTATTTGTAACTCGGGTGATAAGTTTGCCGCGTCCTTTGTCTATGGCTCTAATGATGTTTCAGCTCGCAGGCTTTTATGGAGTAGTTTGAAGGATCATGCTAACTCCTTTTCCCAATTGCCGTGGATCATTATGGGGGATTTTAATGCCATCCGCTATAGATATGAGAGAAAAGGTGGTAGTTCAGACTGGCCTTCTCACATGGATGAATTAAATGACACTCTCTTTGAAGCTGGTTTGGATGATCTTAGATTTGGTGGCTTTCTCTTCACTTGGCACAATTCTAGAGCAAATGGGCATATCCTAAGGAAGTTGGATAGAGCTCTTGCCAATCCTATGTGGTTCAATTCCTATGACCAATCTTCTGCTGAATTTCTTCCTTTCGGGCTTTCGGATCATTCTGCGGTTGTGGTGAACCTTGGGTTACATCTTCCTATATACAAAAGCCCTTTCAAATTCTTTAACCACTGGGCTGATTTTGATGAATTTTTTCATTAGTTGAGAAGATCTGGGACTCTCATGTGGATGGTCATGCCATGTTTAGAGTCTGCAAAAAGCTGAAACTCCTAAAATCTGCTTTGAAACATCTGTGTAGGAGTAAGAATATTTCTATAAATGGGGATGTGGAGGACCTTCGTTCAGAGCTTACTGATTTGCAATCTTCTATAGCTGCTGGTAATTATGAGGAAGATCTCCTTGACAAAGAGAAAGATTGTGCTATGAGACTAAGTCTTATCTACAAGGGGAAGGAAAGCTATGCTAGGCAGAAGAGCAGAATCCAATGGCTGAAAGAAGGGGACCAAAACACTTCCTTTTTCTTCAATTCCATCAAAGGAAGGAACAATGTCAATAAGATTTTATGCATTCAAGATGATATGGGTGATTGGATTCGGGAAAAGCATCAAATTGGTCATGAGGTGGTTCATTTCTACAAGCTGCTTCTTGGCTCCAATTGCTGCGCCAATTATGATGGTTTAGATTCTCTTATACCGTTTGTGGATCAAGCCCTTAAGATTGATCAAATCAGGAAATTAGGCAATCAATTCACTGATGTTGAGATCAAGGACTCCATGTTCAGCCTTCACCCAAACAAAGCACCTGGCCCAGATGGCTTTAATGCCTTTTTCTTTCAAAAGACTTGGTCCATTGTGGGTGCTGAGGTTACTTCAGCTATAAAGGATTTCTTTACTAATGGTATGCTTCTTAAGGAAGTTAATTGCACTATCCTTGTTCTAATTCCCAAAGTTCCTAATGCGTCTAAGCTGAAGGACTTTAGGCCAATTTCCTGCTGCAACACTCTATACAAATGCATTACCAAGCTGCTATCCAATCGTTTGAAAGAAGTCCTCCCTTCTTTTGTTAATGAAGCCCAAGCTGCCTTTGTCCATGGTAGGCACATTGGCGATAATATTTTGATGGCTCAAGAGCTTGTTAGAGGCTATCATCTCCCCTCTTCCTCTCCTAAATGTGCTCTCAAGATTGATTTCTGGAAGGCTTTTGACTCTGTCAGATGGGATTTTCTTTGGGATTCTCTGCAGCTTCTCGGCTTTCCCTCCAATTTCATTGGATGGATCAGGACCTGTGTTTCCTCTGCAAAATACTCGGTGGCAATCAATGGCGAGCTCAATGGCTTCTTTGAAGGAAGGAAAGGTATTCGTCAAGGTGATCCTATCTCGCCTTACTTATTTGTTATATGCATGGATATCTTCTCTCGTATTTTGGACCGGAAAATTCGAGATTCCGCTTTATTTAAGTTCCACTGGAGATGCCGGAAATCCAAGATATCTCATCTATGTTCTGCTGATGATCTGATGATCTTTTGCCATGGTGACTTGAATTCTATTAAAGTTGTAAAAGACGCTCTTGCAACTTTTTCCTCTCTCTCGGGTCTTATCCCAAATGTGTCCAAAAGCACCACTTTCTTATCAGGAGTTAAAGGCCACATGCAGCAAGATATTTTGAATCATTTGGGTTTTCCTCTCGGCTCATTTCCCATCAGATATCTGGGTGTTCCGCTCATCTCAACAAAACTCAATGCTCGTGACTGCCATGCTCTGGTTGACCGTATCTTGGGGAGGATCAAAACCTGGACAAATCGTTTCCTTTCTTATGCAGGTAGATTACAACTCATTCAATCGGTTATTTTTAGTATCCAGTCATTTTGGAGCGCCCATTTTATTCTTCCAGCCAAAGTCACCAAAGCCATTGAAAGCATTCTCTCGGCTTTCCTCTGGTCCGGGGTCTCTTTGAAACGGTTTGGTGCTAAAGTTGCTTGGGCTGATCTTTCTATTCCTAAAGCTGAAGGAGGGTTGGGGATTAAGAAAATTAAAGACTGGAATGTTGCTTCTATGACTCGATATATTTGGCTCTTATGTCAGCCTCGCTCCAACTCCTTATGGGCAGCTTGGGTGAAGTTGAATCTGCTGCACAAGGAACAATTCTGGGTTGCCAAAGTTCCTTGGAAATGCTCTTGGACTTGGAGGAAGCTCTTGAAGATTCGTGATCGAGTGAAAGCTTTCATCTCTGTGAAAGTGGGGAATGGTGACAATACTTCACTTTGGTTTGATTCCTGGAGACCTCAAGGCCCTATCTGCTCCTCTCCTCATGCTAGAGTAATCTTCGACTCGGGTCTCACTATCGATGCAAAGGTTAGTGCCATTATTTCTTTTGGCAATTGGAATTGGCCTGCCGCCAATTCTTATGAGCTGATTAGTCTGAAAGATGAATCAAGGTCCCTCCCTTTGCCCAACTGTTCTCAAATTGATAAAGTGGAGTGGGATAGTTCTAGTGATTTCACAATCAAAAAAGCTTGGAATGTTATAAGGACTCCTTCTCAACGAGTTTCCTGGGCACATTTAATATGGTTCAATCATCATGTTCCTAGGCACTCCTTTTTTCTTTGGTTAGCAATCAGAGGAAGGCTCCCTACTCAAGATCGTCTTTTATCATTCGGGATTATCCGTCACATGACTTGCTATTTTTGTCAAGATGATGTGGAAGATCACAATCACCTCTTCTTTGACTGCCCATATTCTTTTTGGGTCTGGACTACTATTGCTCGTAAGTGTGATCTTTTGCATTGTCCTTCTACTTGGGAGAATCTGTGGCCGAGGCTTTGCTGTAATCTCAAAGGGTCCTCGCTTATTTCCACTATTAGGAGGCTTGCTTTGGGAGCTACACTATATTTCTTATGGTATGAAAGGAACTCTCGGAAGCATGGTCGCATTCTCCATAACGAACGAGGGCTCGTCACTATAATCATGGACTCTATCAGGAGTAAACTGGATGGTACAGTATTTCCTCAAAACACAGCAAACCTCCATGTGATTCAAGTTTGGCATCTTCCCCCTACACTTCTTAGATGATATTCTGACATTGGTCTTATTATTCTGCTGTTAGCTTTGATAGCTGCTTTTCCCCCTTTGGGTTGTATCACCTTTTATTTAAGGTTGTCCTCTGATTCGGTGGTTGTATCTCCCACTGTTTGCTTCTTGTTACCGCAGGGGTATGCCCTTGTTTCTTGTACTTATAACTCTTTTATCAATACATTTCATACTTTACCTTTCAAAAAAAAAAGGAGGTGTTGTTACTTTTGGTGATAATGACCAAGGTAAAATAATTGACATTGACAAAATAGATATCACACCTCATGCTTACATTGATAATGTTTTGCTTATAGATGGCCTGAAACATAACTTGCGTTGCATTAGTCAATTATATGATAAAGGTCTTAAAGTTACATTTGAATCATCCTTATGCATTGTTGTAAATCCTGCTGACGAGTGCATGAAACTTATTGGTCATAGGCATGGTAATGTATATATTGTTGATTTAAATAATTTGTATAACCAGAATGTTGATTGCCTAGTTGCTATGAATACTAAAACTGATGATAGTTGATTATGGCATCGTAAATTAGCTCATGCAAGTATGAATTTATTATTTAAACAGATCAAAAAGGATTTAGTGAATGGTTTGCCAAAACTAGTTTTTGAAAAAGATAAGATTAGTGATGCTTGTCAATTTGGAAAACAAACCCGAGTATCTTTTAAATCAAAAAATTTGGTTTCTACCATTAGACCTTTGGAGCTCTTGCATATGGATTTATTTGGTCCTACAATAACTAGTCTAGATGAAAAAAGATATGGTTTTATTGTGATCGATGACTTTTCACGATTTACATGGGTTTTATTCTTGACTAGCAAAGATGAAGCTTTTTCTTCATTTCAAAAACTATTTAAGAAAATTACAAATGAAAAGAGTACTTATATTTTATCAATTCAAAGTGATTATGGCAAAGAGTTTGAAAATCAATCTTTTGAAAATTTTTGTAATGAAAATGACATTAAGCATAATTTTTTTGCACCTAGAACACCCCAACAAAACGAAGTAGTAGAAAGAAAGTATATAACTTTAGAAAAAATGGCTCGTACTATGTTGTGTGAGAGCAATCTTCCAAAATATTTTTGGACTGAAGCTATTAATACAACATGTTATGTTTTAAACCATGCATTTATTAGATCTATTTTGAAAAAGACCCGTAGGACTTTGGAAAGGTAGAAAACCCAATATTGGTTATTTTTAAGTTTTTGGTTGCTGATATTTTGTTTTGAATAATGAAAAATTGAACCTTGATAAATTTGATGCTAAATCTGATGAAGGCATTTTCATTGGTTATTCTTCATATAGTAGAGCTTTTAGAATATTCAATAAAAAGACTTTAGTAGTTGAGGAATCAATTCATGTTATATTTGATGAATCTAATGATCTTTCATTGAGAAAGAGAAAGGGTTTGAATGGTGTAGATAAAATTGACGGTCAACTCAAGGACATCACTTTGGAAGATAAGAAGGATTCAGCTATACAAGAGGTAAATAAAGAAAATGACAAGAACCAATCTGAGAAATCTCAAGGTAATGATGAATTAAAAAAAAATAAAGGTATGTTTATAATCATCCTAAAGAGTTAATTTTAGGTGATCCATCTCATGGTATTAGGACTAGATCATCATTTAGAGACACTTACAATAACTTAGCTTTTGTATCTAAAATTGAATCTAAATGCTATGATGATGCTAAAGATAAGGTTAATTGGATAAATGTCATGCATGAGAGAAATAATGTATGGACTCTTATTGATAGGCTTCATGATTATTCAATCATTTGGAACTAAATGGGTATTTAGAAATAAATTGGATGAACATAGTAATATAATTAGAAATAAAGCAAGATTGGTAGCTAAGGGTTATAATCAAGAAGAAGGTATTGATTTTGATGAGACTTATACCTCTGTAACTAGATTAGAAGCTATTAGATTACTTCTAGCATTTGCTTGCTTTATGAACTTTAAATTGTATCAAATGGATGTTAAAAGTGCTCTCTTAAATGGATACATTGCTGAACAAGTCTTTGTGGAACACCCATCCGATTTTGAAAATCACTTATTTTCAAACTATGTATTTAAGTTGAATAAAGCTTTATACGGTTTGAAACAAGCTCCCCGGGCTTGGTATGAGAGATTAAGTAAATTTTTGATCGGCAATGATTTCATTCGAGGAAATATGGATACAACTCTATTTATTAAGAGATAAAATGATGATATGCTGATTATTCAAATTTATGTGGATGATATCATTTTTGGTGCTACTAATGATTCTTTATACGAGGACTTTGCAAAGCTTATGCAGGGGGAGTTCGAGATGAGCATGATGAGTGAACTTAACTACTTTCTTGGACTTTAAATTAAGCAAGGCAAAGAAGGGATTTTCATAAACCAATCCAAGTACATCAAAGAAATAATTAAAAAATTTGGCATGGAGACATCTAAGAGTATCAGTATACCTATAAGCTCATCTTGTATACTTGGTTCTAATAGTACTAAAAAATCTATCGATTTAAAACTTTATAGAGGCATGATCGGATCATTACTGTATTTAACTACAAGTAGACATGATATCCTGTTTAGTGTTTGTATGTGTGCTAGATTTCAAGTTAATCCTAAAGAATCACACTTGCTTGATGTTAAAAGGATTTTTAAATACTTGAGTGGAATTATTAATTTAGGACTTTGGTATGACAAGCAATCTAGCATTGACTTAATAGGATACACAGACTCAGACTTTGCTGGTTGTAAATTAGACAGGAAATCAACTAGTGAAACTTGCCAATTTTTAGGTGTTAACTTAATCTTCTAGTTTAGCAAGAAGCAAACTTCAGTAGCATTGTCTATGGCCGAGGCCGAATACATTGTAGCAAAAAGTTGTTGTGCTCAAATCTTATGGATTAAGCAACAACTAGAAGATTATGGTATCAAACTAAAAGGCATTCCAATAAAATATGATAATACTAGTGCAATTAATTTGACTAAGAATCCCATCCAGCATTCTAGGACTAAGCACATAGAAATTAGACACCATTTTATTAGGGATCGTGTGAATAATGGTGATGTTATAATTAAATTTTTATGTACTGAAATGCAACTTGCCGATATTTTCACAAAACCACTTGAAGAAGCTAAGTTTTATGAAATTAGAAGAAAACTCGGCATGATTGATCCTTCGATTCAATAAGTCAGTTTATTTGATTGTTTGATTGCTTTATCATGCTTGATTGGATATCTATTGAAAACTTTTTTGAACTTAGGTTTCACTTTTTTTTTTTTTTTTTTGCCTCCTGATACTCTTCATGTATGAAATTTGTGTTTCAGCTAACTGTCAGGTTAGCTTTTTTGATTTATATTTGCTTTAGTTAATCTTGCCACCACATAGGCCTAGTTTATTTTTTCATTTTGGTTCATTGGAAAGTCAACTGATGACCCTTTGGACATCCTGAAGTGGTCGTGCAGTCGATTACATGAATTTCCCTTGTCATCGAAAATCTGAGAGCATTCAATGCATCTACCACTTTTTCCGGTTGACTAAGCATTTCACTTCATTGAATGAGCTGATTAACCAGTCAACTGACACTTTTTTCACTTAAATTCCCTCACCAATCGGCATTCAATTTCACCCTTTTCACTCTCTCCAGCTAACCGGCCAGGTAACTGGAATTCACCTTCCAGCTAGCCAGGCAGTCAACTGGATAGAGACTCTTTATATGGTCTCTCTTCATCGTGCTCCCCTCATTCTCCATCGTCTCCATCCAACCGGCTCCTCCCTTGGCATTTCTTTCTCTCTCCACTCTTTTTCGCTCCAAAAAAAAGGAAAGATGGCTCCTAAAAAAAAAAATCTTCGTGCAAGAGAAGATGATTTCATTGATCTTCATAGGAAAGCCTCATCTTCATCTTCTTCGTGAAGCTCCACTTTTTCAACCTCTAACATTGCAGCTAGAGCTTTAGCTAATGGAAGGTTAGTGAAATTTAACTTTCTAAATCAAGAAGGCTTTAAATTAGGTAGATTATTTGCTGCATAAGATTGGACCAATTTATTGAAAACCAAAAAGCCTATCTATCCTGACCTTATCCGTGAGTTCTATAAAACATCACCTTTGGCGATGATATCATCTCTTCTAGTGTTAAAAAGGTTAAGATAGAGTTTGATAGAAAGTTACTAGGATCTGCCTTAAACATTCATGCTGTTGGTGTTATGGAAGATTTTCTTTGTGATAAAGGTTATAGATTTGCTGTTGTGCTTGGCTTAGAAGATGGTGAAGCTGATAATATTGTAAACCTTGATGCAAACAAGTTAAGTGTTGAAAATATGTTACTTCACAGTATTGTTGCAAAAATCTTTGCCCCTCATGCTGGATCTTTCAATGTCGTGACCGACCATGCTATTTGCATTATGTGCCATATCATAAATGAAACTCCTCTTGACTTCCCTGATCTTATGATGACCATCATGAAAGAAGCCTTAGGACGAACCAAAGTTGTTCCGCCTTACGACATGTTCCTTACCTATGTTTTTGAATTTTTTATGTTAAACTCAAGGGTAAGATAGTTGTATAATTACGTCATTCTGATATCTTTAATGCTCGCTCTCTTCATCGTATGGATTATGCTAAGCGTGATGGTATTTAGACTAGAATTAGAACAAGGGCAGATGAAAATCTTGTTCCTTCGCCGATAATTCAACTACCTCAAGATCAGCCTCAACAAAATTGTCCTTCATCTATATTTTTTAATTTTGACTTTCCTTAGCCACATCCTTTTATGTCTGCAAAGATTGAGCCGCATCCTTTCATGTCTTCTGCACAGGAGCCATCTCAATTTGTGAATACTGCACCTGATTCACCTTCTTGCAATGATAATCCTACTCCTCAGCGCCCCACCATTGAAATCTGTGAAGAACAGATACAACGGATCATCCAAGAATCATCCTTGCCCAATCTAGTAGAAGTTCTAGAGACAGTGGATCATCTATCAATGATTATTCCATGATACCCCTCATCTCCACTGTTTTTGAGACACTTTCATAGATTGTGATGAATAAGAGACAAATTGAGCATGATATGCAAGTTCCAAATGAAAGAGTTTTTCATCACAATGAAACTGTGTTGGATCGCATACTTGGAGAAATCAGCTTGTTGAAAGCCAAGCTTGAGTGTTTTGAAGATAAAGATAAATGGGTGACATTTCAAATGCATGCCAATGAAAGCCACACCAAGAATGCTTCTAGTACTGTTGATCGCTGGACTTCTTCAATTGTTAGGCTTACCAGTCTCCTCGAGCAACATCTTGCCTCATTTCAATCTATTCCTCTGACATTTGTACCATATATGTTTCATTCTCATCCTCACCTCCAAATGCCTCCACCGCAGTTACATAAGTACAACCCTAAAGCTTCTTGCCATCAGAAAGGATCTTCCTCTAAACCTTTGTTATCTCTTCTGATGATGATAAGTAGACTTTATATGTTTTTCTTGTACTTTGAAACTTATCTAGTTGATGTATATTTGCTCTAGTACTTGATGTTTGAATCAAGCCACTGGTTTACTAGTTTGTATCAATGTTTAATTATGCACTCATATTATTCCAATGTATTATATTTTTTGCTTACTTGATGAATGTCTACCAAATGAATGTTATGATAAATGCTTGATTTGGACATTTTTCAACCACTTCCTTGATTGATGACAAAAAGAGGAAGAAGAATAATGCATACATTAAGAAATAAAGAAGAAGATACTCCATACATTCAAATATATAGGGAGAGAAAATTCTATGAAAATTATTATATATACTTAATGATTTTGTCATCATAAAAAAGGAGAGATTGTTGACCCCATGTCGATTTTGATGATTATAAAACAATTAAGTAGGGTACTAATATGTTTATTATGGAGACAAAGATCAATGCAACAAATACAGTATATCAAAAAGATGTTTCAATAAGTAATAAAGTCATTTCAAGTTCCATGACCATCTGGAGTTATCGTTTAGACAATTAAAACTGCTGCTACATCACTTTAGCTGAACCACCTTATTTTCTAGTTAGCTAGGATGGTTCTCTAACTAACTGGATTGCCTGTTCCTCTCCTTAGTTGAATGGATGCTTAAAATAGCTAACTGGATGGAACATCCAGCTAGCTATGTTGCTTGATTTTTCTCTCTGGCCGAACACATCATTGAATTAGTTAACTGGACATGAAGTCCAACTAACTAAGGGATGCTGATTCTTCTTTCTGGCCAAATGCATGATAGAAATAGCTAACTGGATGGAACATCTAGCTAGGTAAGCTGCATGGAAATTCCTTCCTGGCCGCATGGACTTTGGATCTAGTTAACTGGAGCTCATTTTCAGCTAACTAAATCACATAAAAATTCTCCCTAGCCGAACTCTAGCTTCTTGGAAACAGTTAACTGGATTTACATCTAGCTAACTAAACTCCATGAAGCTTTTTCTTCATGGCCATGTGGAACTTAAATTTAGCTAACTGGAGTTTGTCACTAGTTAACTAAATTGGAAATGGAATGCTTTTGGCCGTACTCATGATTGAATTAGTTAATTGGACATGTAGTCCAGCTAACTAAGGATGCTGATATTTCCCTCTAGCTCTGCTCTTCATCGAAATAGTTAACTGGACCTTTAGTTCAGCTAACTAATGGAACTTAGAAATTCTTCCTAGCCGAATACATTGTTAAAATAGTTAACTCGACTTTTAGTCCAGCTAACTAATGGAACTCATAAATTCTCTTTGGTCGAATGCTTTATTGAAATAGTTAACTGGACTTCTAGTCTAGCTAACTAAGGAATGGTGCAGTCTTCTCTTGGCCAAATGGTGTCTCAGTTTAGCTAACTGGAATGAGATCTAGCTAGTTAAGACTTCATGGCTTTTTCTCCCTGCATGATTTCTTTTGTGCTTCAGCTAACCAATTCCTTCCTATAGTCAGCTGAGGAGTTCTTCTCTGGTTCACCTGGGCATGCTCCTCTCAAGCTGAATTCTTTTCCAGCTGGAGTCTGCCTCTTTGAAAATATTAGGAACTCTTTCTCCATTTCTGGCGACTATTAGTGCATTCAATGCTTCAAAATTTTTTTTCAACGGTTATCTTCTCTTCCCGTTTTTCTTTCCATTTTTCTATTTCAGTATAACGGATAGTTTTGCAGATGAAACACTTTAAATAGCTGTATGTAGAAGAAAGAGAAGAGTGAACAGTAGAAAGCTATTATTGCATATATTCGTAGTTGTTCAGCAACAAAGAAAGGAAGCTCTATTTTGAATTTGAGTGCTTTGTGAAGATCATTGATTGCTCATCCTTGCTGATACTTTAAAGCTTCTAAGAGACATTGAAGGTTTCAACTACTTCAAAAAAGACTTCATTTATTACTGAAGTGCATTCAAGGAAGAAGCTCATTTGAGAAGTTGCCTTCAAAATTGCAAAGTATTTATTTCTGAATATTTGCTCATTATAGGAGCGTATTGTTCTTAACATTTTCTAAACCTATTTTGAATCTTATGAAGGGTTGGGTTTAATCCTTGGTTGTTTGGCTTCTTATGCTGTGAAATAAGAGGACTAGCCTGGAAGGCTAGGGGTTTGGCTTCCTTGTGCCGTGTAACATGAGAACTAGCCGAGGAAGGCTAGGGGTTGTAATAGTTGGTGATACGATTGGAGTAAAATTTCCAAAGGGCTTTTGGGTAATGAATGTAGGTGCAGGGTTGGCATCGAACCACTATAAAAATTCTTGTGTTTGTGATTGTTTGAATATTTTCTGTGGTATCTCTGTTTTCATCTCACTACATCACTACCAATTAAATTTCGATTAGCTAAAAGCACATTACTGCACAATTAATTTTAATAAACCCAATTCACCCCCCTCTTGGGTTGCTACCTCTGAGCAACAATTTAATTTTATATTTTTGTCTTCTCATATTAATAAGCTACAAGTCAAATAGGAGTAAAATTTATTTATAATTATTTATTTAATATTTATCTTGATAATATTTTTAGAAATTTTATATTTTTAAGAACTATTTTTTTAAAAAATATTCGCATAAATAAGCCTTTGGTTTCACCTTTTTAGCCTCAAGTATTTATTATAAAAGTTTTGAAAATATTCTCTAATATTGACCGATGTTTTTGATTATTCCATAGAGTGATTTTTTTAATAAGATTTAAGAGGTAATATCATAGTGAATAAAATTAAATGTGATTAAATAAGCAAATATAAATATACAACAACTAGATGCCAAGAAAATTTGTAATAATCTAACCTAATTTTAACTTGACTTAGCTTAATTATATACACCATAATCCCTATCAAAAGTTGAAGTGTATGCAATTAATCTACCTACCATATGAATCATTTATAATTTTATTAATATATTTTAACTTATTTAATTTATTTTGTTACTCTCTTCAAAATATCATAATGCTGGCCATTGCATAAAAAAAAAGACATCTGATACATAAATCGTTGTTGGCATGATAAAATAAGTTTAATACCTTTATATTTTATAAAATAATATATATATGATGATACATTTGAACTAAATAAATTAAATCATTTGATCTAATCAATTTAATATAACCATCAACTATACACATGCAAACACAAATCAAAGTGCGCATACCATTTATGCATCATCATCATTATTATTTATAGAAAAACGAGTTGAAGATTTGGGGTTTCTTAAATTACTATCCAACATATTTAGAAAATCTCTGGGTGACATTAGGCCAAGCCGGCAATTCATATGCAGAGCTAGCTTAAATATAAAATTATGTACTTATATGTAAAATTTCCACAGTGCAGGGTATTGGTGCAATAATCCTTGCGGAAAAATTGAACTGGTGTAGCTTTAGGGACATTTCTTTAATAAAGCCCCCGTCAAAGATATTATTATAGTTTGGTATATCAGTTTTTGATAAAACCCCATCGACCTCTCTCCCGCCACTCTCTTCCTCTAAAACCCTAATAAACGCTCCCTTCCGCCGCCTCCGCTGCCGCCGGGGACGAATATCGAAGAGAAACGAACCCAGGGAGGAGCTCGGCCAGAGAGATGATGGGTCCCGAAACAGACTCCATGGATCTCAAGGTGAGAGAGCTCCTGAGGGAGGTCCAGCTCGATGCTTCCGTCATCGAATCCCTGGATGGAGCCGTCACTTCGGTCGTAGATGCCATCAAAACGATCCCAGATCAGAAAGTGGACTCGGAATCCGCTCCGGCCTTCATCAGAGACCTCCGTGTGTCCTCTGATAAGGTATCCTTCACGTTCCGGAGGCCGGAGCATGTCCAAGTCGGTGGCAGCTACTCCATCCGGTCGATCGCAAAACCTGATGTCAATGTTGATCTTCTAATTCGGATGCCCAAGGTGAGGAAACGGAGAAGGAGGGATTTTTATGCCTTTTTTTCTTTTATTTTGATAATTTAGTGAGTTCTGCTGTTGTTTCTAGGAATGCTTTAACGAGAAGGATTACTTGAACCATCGGTACCATGCGAAGAGATGCCTTTACCTTCGTGTGATCGAGAAGAGCTTAAAATCATGCTCTGTGGTGCGGAAGATTGGATGGTCCACCTTTCAGAATGAGGCCCGAAAGCCTGTTCTGTTAGTATTTCCAGGTTCTTTTACGTACATTGCCTTCCCATTTTGAGTTTTTAGCTCAAATTGTAGTTACATGCATTCCATGGGCTACTATCGTTAGTTGATAGATTCATGGTGTTATGATCCATTTGATATTTTTTTTGCTTGGATGATCATAAGCAGTCAATCAACAAATTCTTTTATTCTATGTTGCCCTCCTTAGGTGGCTTGTCAATGAAACGTTGTTAATATCTTAATGAGTAAGGTCTGATGTGATCCTTTGTTGGTGTAGTCATGGAGATTGCTGAACTTTCTGGATTTTTTATTCGGATAATACCTACAGCGACATCTGTGTTTAATCTCTCGAGGTTGAATTTAACAAGAAATAATGTCCGTGCATTCAGCCAAGGTAGCTCCTGCATCTCAGTCCAAAACTGGAATTTTGAGATTACTTTTCTTCCTCTGTATTTTTAGTTATCTTGTGTTCCAGATTAAAATTGTATATGGGCTTCTTCACTGCCTATTGTCTTTTCTTTCTTATAATTTCTATTTGGTCTTTTCTGGAAGATGGTGTTACTCAAGCTACTCCAAGGTACAATAGCAGCATAATGGAAGACATGTTTTTGGAGGAAAATGCAGAATTCGTCAGAAAAGTCTTTCTTGAATGGAAGAGCTTGGAAGAGGCTTTAATTTTACTTAAAGTAAGTTTGACAATTTCTTAGCATGGGTTGTGTGTGTTCATGATGAAATTCTAGTTCATCGGCCGCTTACATGATTAAATTCATGCTAAATTCCTTAGGGTACATTTTCTGTTGAGATAGTGAAGTCTGCATGGCTTAAGCTTGAAATAGAGTACTGATGCTGCAGGCACAGCTATATTGCTTTTGTTCTTTTAGTGAAGATTTAAACTAAGTATTTAAAATTTTACAATGCAGGTTTGGGCTCGTCATAGAAGTTCCATCTACACACATGACTGCTTAAATGGTTACTTGATATCTGTCATAATGTCATGCCTTACAGTACAATCTGGGGGAAATCTTATAAACAAGTCAATGAATGCAATGCAAATTTTTCGGGTCACTTTGAAATTTATAGGTATGCACCTCACATATTGTTTCTAAGTCACGTTGATGATATGCACTATATTTTGAAGTTCAAGTTCATACCTGATGATATTAGCTGCTAAGAAGAAGTTTCTGTCACAACATCCATGCTTTGGTTATTAAGGAATGAGCATTGTTTGATAGATTTGCCTGTGCCCTTGTGATTCAGATATTAGTAGACTTTACAATTATTCAGAACATGCCAATTTCAGTTGGATTGTTCTTTTTCTTTGTTAATTTGTCCTTTGTCTTCTTGTAAGACTTTGACTACGGAGTGACATTTATATTTGTTCCTTTGTTCCTTTGTTGAGATACCTTTGTCCAGATCTTTTATTCCACATGGACGGAGAGACTAGAATTTTTTAATTTTTGCAGTGCTCAAATAAGTTGAATGCATGGAAGAATGAGTTTTATTCTCTGGCTGGGTAATCCATAACCTACTGAAATGGAGGCAAAATAATGTTGGCTCATTTGCATGATTTAGAATTGATGTATGCATATGCAGTCATAATTCTGGTCCCAGTGGCTTTACCATGTATCTGTTTTACATTTTGATCAGTACAATACTATCATCTCAACCAAATCCTCTCAGTGTTTTGATCGATGTTTTGCATTCCTCATTCCTTTTTTTTTTCCTCAAAAATATAAAGGTCAATGCAGTTTTCTTTGGTTTATTTATTTAATTTTATGAAGTTCTTTTTACTTAAGGAATATGTTGTTGTCATTGGTCCTTTTGATTGACTACACCTTTTTGTGCTCCATGTGTATCTAGAGTACTGAATTGTCATACAACTTTTTGCAGCATCTTCAAATTTGTTGGAAAAGGGCCTTTCTCTTCAGCCTCGTGGCCACAGTAACCTGTCCAAGGAGGTATCTTGATTTTATTTTGTTTTTATGTATGCACATGTCTTGATCTGATCTTTTTCTATTCCAGATGTAACAGTGCAAATTTCTTTGGTTATATATTCTGATAAGATGGTCAATCAATTGCTGCGTTTAGCTTGCACACTTACTCAATAATATTGACATAAGTGCTTTTGTATACACCCTGAAACTGTTATCCAATGTCTTAATTGTTCCAAGGCAATTCCATTCATTTCAAACAAAGTTATATGCATATTGCACGTTTCATTTCTATTGTCTTTCTGATAATTTATGGGACAAAATTTCAGGATTTGGCCCAATACTTGCAGCTGTTTGGTGTTGTTCTCTGTGATGCATCTGGCCATTTTAATTTGACATTCCGGGTGACAAGGACTGCTTTTTCTGAGGTATAAATTATGTAAATTATAAAGTTAATTTTCTTGATGCTCATTTATGTTTATCAGGCACACAGGCACACACACGGAGAGAGAGGGAGGGAGGGAGGGAGGGAGAGAGTCCTTGAATGATCGTGTTTACATGCTCACCTGTGTATATCTCAATGCACTTGATTACTCAGCTTAGAGATGAGGCTTCTTGGACACTCAATGGCATCGGCAAATGCAGAGATGGTGGATTTGATGAGATTTTCATGACGAAGGTTGATTTTGCTGCTAAGTTTGATTGCTGCTTGAGGTACTCAGATGAAATATTCAACACATTATTTGGCTTTTTACAACTTAGTTTCATCCTTTTATGATGGATATGATTTAAACAAGCTGATTTGCTTTTGCTAAAGCAAATAGCTACTTAATCTAAAAATGGCTCATGCCCGATCAGTATCTCATGGAGCTTGGACTAGAATATTTTTTATTGCTGATGAATGCTTAGTACTTAGCAACCATAGCAGACAATCTAGATTCGTATTATATTCATGTCAATTTATACATGTTAAATCACATGTTCTTGAAGGTCCTCAGCTAACCTTAACCAATGAAACTTGTTCCTTAAGTTCAAGTTCTCTATTTCATCATTTGTTGCTATCCAATGCCTGATCCCCAAAGAACTGTTTGTGCCCCCATCCCTTACACTAGAACAAGAAACTTCAAATAACATTACTAATGTGGCATATCTTCACATTTTGCTTGTACTTGTTGACAGGAAGTTTATAGATCTGTGGCATGTCACTTCAAGTGAAGAATAAGCAAATCGAATTGCTAATGTCCATGCACCATAACCATTCCTGTGGATGCTGGGATTGCTGGTTTTGACCTGATGAGAAAAGGATTTATGCTTTTTACGCTCTTTTTTTTTAAAGTAGCAGAAGAGAAAATAGAAAAAAAGGAAAATGACAGAAGAGGCGAATTTTGGACCTGAGAGAAATTAAAAAGAGAAAGGCAGTTTCTGTTCTCCCCAAATCTCTCCACTTTCGGAGAGACTCTGACTGTCAAAATGAGAAGATTCTGGCTTTGTCTGTTTTCTCTGTTTCCTTTCTCTCCTTATTTAACTGTCCAAATGAGAGATTCCGGCTTTGTCTTCTCTCCTCACCAAATGCGGATTCTGATTTTCTCTCCTCTTCGCTCCAAATCTCTTGAATTAAACTGGTGTTAAGAAACATGGTGATAAATAATTTTAAGAGCTTGGTTCAGTAGGTAGAACATTACTCTTTGGTTTTGTCATGGAAGAGAATCATGAATAAATAGGCAATTGGCCAAATATGTATTTATCAAAGTCACTTTAAGGGTAAAACTAATGGGGAAACAGGCCATCATTTTCTGTCAAAAATCTACTGAACTTATGATGAAGAAAAGAGGCAAGGAGGCAAGGAAAATAATCTTTTGGATTCTGTGGAATTGTGTTTCTATTTCCTTTAATTGGCTCTCTCTTTTTTTTAGCCCCAAATTTCTTGTCCTTTCCTTTGTGTAATTGAACATGATTCTCTCTTTATGAATGCGATAGTTTAGGTTTTTCAATGCCCTCAGTTGCACTATTCTTAACCAAAATGGTCAAGTACATCCATTACATGTATTTTTAGTGCTTGTGTTGCCATGTGAAATCACTGGTTCCTCCTGCTGGTGCATCATTTTGTCTTCTTTTTAATTTCTTTTTCAATGTTCTGTAATGTCTAAGAAACATATTACATTCCTTTGTACTTTTTTCTGTTATTCGAAGGGAAATTTTGGCTGCTTAGTCAGTGGATTTATATGTGTAAGCCTCAAAAAGGTCCATATTGGAGCAGAACAAGATATCAGATAGCCCTAAATAGAGATGCTTGGCCAATGAGGATCCATAAAGCTGACTTTGAATAGCTGGGACTTAGGAGAAGGCATGATAATGATGGTTATATGGTATCAATGATATTTCCACACCCATTTCCTAAGCACTTAAATTTTATGCCCTTGTTTAAAACTTAAAAAAGTGGCAAATCCAGATCATGCAAACATGAAGCCTCAATAACTAGTTTCACATCCCCTCAACAATTATCATTCATTTTGGTTTATAGGCTATGTGAAACAATTCTACCATTGCCCGTTAGCTTATATGACAACTTTTAACAGGTCATACACTTAATTGTCCTTTTTCCAATAGCTTGCAAATTGAGTTAGACTAGAGATATCAGAAATTATGGATGAAATATTCTGCATGCAATTTTCTAATTATTTAGAGTTGCTTATAGATTGGAACTCAAGTGTTATTTCAGATTTGCTGATTAAAGAGGCAATAGACTACCAAAATTCTTTTATGAACTGATTGTATTTCTGTAATCAGTTTCCAAGTTTGTCTGAAGCAACTCCAAGAAAATTGCAAGATTTATTAGTACTGCCCGCAATGTTTATTTATGATCAGTAAACCTTATGTTACCTATATTTTTGAAGATGCATATGTAAAATATAAATTTCTTAAGTGTTTTTACTTGTTTTTCTCATTTCCAGAATAAACTTGAAAGGAAATGCTAGGGTTTGTGTGTCAGATTTTTGCTTGGATGATGAATGTTGGAGAATATGTGAGAAAGACGTGAACTCTCTAATTCAGCAAGGTCTAAGTGACAGAGCAGAGTTCATACGTGTGAACTGGAGAAGCACACCAGCCGAATGGAATATAGATGATGTATGCTATGTGATCCTTAAGATGCACTTTTTTTCATAGAACAATGGATGGTAATAATTCAGATGATCGATATGTTTATGCAGGGTTTCTCAAAGTTCGGCAATGAACCCATGCTTGTTGGTATAATGATCAGTGCCCAAGAGAAGAGCTTTCGAGTGGTAGATGTTGGTCCAAGCCCTGAGAATAAAGAAGATGTAGTTTTCTTTCTCTTTTTATTTTTTATTTTTTTTCAAGTCGCTTAAAATGAATGATGATCATGTCGTGTTTGCTTTCTATTGAACTGGAAAAAGCTGACATGTATACCATTTTTCAGGTTATCAAATTCAGAAAATTTTGGGGAGAAAAAGCAGAACTTAGGAGATTTAGAGATGGGACCATTGTGGAGAGCACAGGCATTCTTCAGTTTTTATTTCAATTTACTGTTTCACACTTCTTGCTTTCTTTCTTTAATGATGGTATGATGTTATATTATCTCAGGAAGACTGATTAATTCATTATTCATCATTATGCCTGTTTACAGTGTGGGAATGTGAGCTATGGGAGAGACATCTCATTATCAAAAGAATCACCGAATATGTTCTTGCTAAGCATTTTCTTCCACTGAAGGAAGATATAGTTGTCATAGTAGATCAGCTTGATTTTTGTCTGCATCTTGATGGTAAAGGTGGGACTGTTTGTTACTAGCTTTTCATTATATATATTTAATATTTCTTTATTTGTTTCTTATGTACTTATATTTTTTAATTCTTTTCCTTTTTCTTATGTGCAATCATGTTTTAATTTATAAATTGCATTTGCATTTGACAGATCCTTTATCATTTTCTGGAGGTTTGAATAGAGCTTTTGAGGTTTTGGCAAAGCGGTTACGGCTTCTAGAGGATATTCCTTTGAGAATATCTAGTGTACAGCCGTTAGATTCAGGTTTTGTTTGACTTGAAATTAAAGAAAGCAAAACACATGCTGCTTTATATTCATTATTTTTTTATTTTTTGTTTTGGTCAATCTATCCTTTTATGCTATAATGCTTGCTTTGTAACTTAGTAGATTCACTGTTGTTTCATGGTTGCATAATTATTATGCAATTTAGCTCATAAAGATTGACATGAAAAACGATGTATAAATCACTGCAGCTATTGAAAATTCTGAGAAATTTAAAGGGTTAAAAGCCTACCTGGGGTAGTTACTGCTAAAAGTCCAGCTGCTGGCATTCTAGGCCTTCAACCTTTTGGCTTAATGTTGGAAAACCCTGCAATTTGAATTTTCTGTCATTTGGTTCCTTGTTGATTTGAAAAGGTTTATTTGAAATGGATATTTATTGATTGTGTAGAATCTGTTGCATGTGCTTTTCAGCAAAAGACTTTGATAGTGGTGTGCCCACTTTAATGGTTTAAGAATGAGTCTGGGGAAAAATTAGGCTAGGTTTTTCTTCATTTAGTGGTTACACATGAAATGGGGGATCCTTTTGCATAAAAATTAGGATGTGGAGCATCCCTTATTTTGTGATTGCCAGTTGTATGGTTTTATGTAACTTGTGAAATGAGAAATGCTTCACTGCAGCACTCCATCCCCGCACACTGTGTTTGGTGGAATGGTATATGAGGCCTGCCTGTCACCCACATGACCCCCATGTGCTGCACCAATCCCTGACTGCCATAGGGGACTGGTGCTCTCAGTGGGGAATGGAATAGTGCTGAGATGCATCACTCTTGTGACTTTACTACCAAGTCTGATCCAGAAATTATGTCATCCTTCTTTCATTCTTGAATACAAGAGCAGAAGCAAGAACACTTTTTTAGTGCTGCAATGAAGCTTTAGAAAGCTATTCTATCATGTTGCCCAACTGAAACTAAGTTAATGTGAGAATAAGTTATAGATCCTCAGCCTATGTCTTCTCACACTTGTTTTGAGGCAAAAGCCAACAAAACTGTCTATGACAGCTTAAACAATGTCCTTTAGTTCTAGATTTTCTCTATTAATCAACCTCAACCCAACTCAACTCAACTCATCTAAGCCTTTTCTCAACTACATGGTCGGCTACATGAATCTGCTTCCTCCACTTTGCTCTATTCAGGACCAAGTCGACATTCAAATTATAAATAGTTATATATTTTTTAATTATTTCTGTCCATATTAGTTTAGGTCTACCTTTACCTCTATCCTTATCATGGATTGTTAAAAGATTACTCTTTCTAACTGGAGCACCTAAAAGTTTACATTGTATATGTCCAAACCATCGTAATCGATTTTCTCTCATTTTATCTAAAGGTCTACATTCTATTAATCAACCTGATCCTTTTATTTCATTTATGCATTTAATATGTTGGTTTTGGCTGCAGCTTTCAGGCACACGTCTGTCCTTCCTCCTGAGCCACATCCCCTCGCTTATGAAAAGGGTTTTGATAGAAAACCTCCAAATTTCACTACAACTTGCATCCAGCCACTAGAAGTTATGATTCAGGTATTACACCCTGCTACTTCTTTTTCTTCTTTCTTTTTGGCTGAATTTAACTTGGTGACAGTTTGCTAATAGATGGACACATGTTACATGTTATCCCAATAATATAGTGGTAGTGTTGGAAGTTAATTTACTTTAGTCTTTATGATCATGGGAAATTTTGTTGGCAACACAGATTGGTTATCAAATATGTTGTATATTCCCATAATATTTCATTCTTAAGGTTTTCTTGTGTTCCATTTAGTGTGTTATTTCTGAGCTACTAGAATTTTGCATTAGCATTTCATCCATTCATGTCTCTCACTGATTTATTAGATTTCTTCCACCATTTGGAAGCTATGATGATTCATGCATAACTGCAGATTTATAATGTTTCTGAAAGTTTTTGTGCGACCATATACAGTTAGAGGGATCAGGGAACTGGCCCTTGGACCATGTCGCTATTGAGAAGACTAAATCTGCGTTTCTTCTGAAAATTGGAGAAAGGTAGCAACAACATAAAGCTTTCTGGGAAAGTTAACTACTCTTAGAGCTTCTCTGTTTATTGTCATCTAGATTCTTCTTGACTTGATGATTTAATTGTCATCATGGCAGCCTTCAGGATCATTGGGGTGTATTTTGCACTGCCAGTGAAGATGAAGTAGATGTGCTTATGTCTGGATATGCATTTCGTCTCAGAATTCTACATGAGAGAGGCTTGAACCTGTCAAGAAACCAAGGTCTGAAAGTTTAGTTATGTTTCTTTCCTTGTTGTCACCCCTTCATATTTCACTGATAAATGAATTGATTCTTATAGCTGGAAATGATAAAGTAAAAGGTGCTCTATCTATAGACAAGGAGTTATTCCTCCAAAGCCAGCATTCTAGTATGATCAATGGTTTGCATGGCCGTTTCCCTACATATGGACCTGTTGTTAGGTGAGGTCTTATTTTTGTGGATTAAACACAGCTTGACATTTCGTCTTACCTGTAAAGTTGCATTTTTCTTGTTAATAGTCTTTTGCCCTTACTTTCATTTCCTTTTTCTTTTCCCCTGTTTTTAAGGCTTGCAAAACGCTGGGTTTCTTCACATCTATTTTCATCATTCCTGGCTGAGGAGGCAATTGAATTGCTAGTTGCATACCTCTTTTTGAAGTCATTTCCATTTCATTCTCCTTGCTCAAGGATTACTGGATTTTTAAGGTATGCCTGTTTTCTACAGCCTTAAATGGCGTATCATCATCATCTCACCAATATTGTGTCTAGCTTACCTTGGAGCCCACCATTCTCGTCTAACTTTTAACTTGGTTTGTTAAATGAAAACTTCTGGCCATAGAATCTAATGTTTCCATTTGAAATTTAATTTAAGTGAAGTTTCTTCTATTGAAAACAGATTCCCTTTTACCATGGCTTTTGTTGTTCATTAAATTAAGATGTCAACTTGAACTGCAGGTTCCTGCGGTTACTCTCAATTATGATTGGATTTTCTGTCCCTTGATTATCGACATAAACAATGATTTTACATCAAAGGATGAAAAAGAGATAAATGTGAGTGTTTTATGATTTATTCACATTATTGCTATTAATGCTCAACAAATTGTTTACTGTTAATATCATCTATCAATATGTGATGAGTAATATTACATTTTGTTTGTACAGGAAAACTTTATGTTAAGCAGAAAATCTTATCAAGAAAATGCCCAAGATGTTGAGCCAATTATGTTCTTGGCCACATCATATGATAAGGCATCTGAAGCTTGGACCAAGTTCTCACCAGACAGAATGGTAACTTACATCTTCTGTGTTCATCCTGCACAAAAATTGTCAGATTTTCACCTTCCATTGTTTCCTATGGCTTGATGTCAGTCAAAAGATTATAATAGATGTTGGTGTAAAGTGCACCAGTATCACAAACTATGGTTGGCAATATATTGTTCTAAATTTCAATTTCAGATACTTAGATATTAGACTTCTATGAATAAAACAATTATCTGCTGCTATGTATGGTTTAGCCAAAGAAAAGCCCTTCTTTTGCTACCCAATTGAGGTTAAGTCTGGTAAACAGTAACTGATTTAAATTTCTTCTTTCAGGAATATTGAGATACTAATGATGCCTTTAAGCCAATAATGGCAGATTGGAGAACTAGGTTGATTCACACGTAAATCCTGAAAAGTAACAATTTTATGATCTCCTGTCTGCCTTGACATTGATATGCAAGCTTTTTTGGATATACAAACTTCATTATTTCTAGCGGCAAGTAATGCCATTGATGAGCTGATTTCCATAGATACAACCATTTGAAAAGCCATAATAAAACAGTCATGATAAAATTTTCTTAATTTACAAATTATTTATTTTAATATTTACTTAAAAATGTAACAAATAATTAATTTTATGTCCTATAAAAATATATCAATTTTTTGTAATATAATTATATTATACAACTCAACTCAACTCATCTAAGCCTTTTCCCAACTATATGGGGTCGGCTACATGAATCTGCTTCCTCCACTTTGCTTTATTCAGGATCAAGTCAACATTTAAATTACAAATAGTTATATCTTTTTTAATTATTTCTGCCCATATTAGTTTAGGTCTATCTTTACCTCTATCCTTATCATGAATTGTTAAAAGATCACTCTTTCTAACTTGAGTATCTAAAGGTCTACGTTGTATATGTTCAAACCACCGTAATCGATTTTCTCTCATTTTATCTTTAATTGGGGCTACTTCTATCATTTTTCTTATATGTTTATTTTTAATTCTATCTTTTAGAGTTGTACCATATATCTATCTTAACATACTCAATATTGCCCAACACTCTGTTCTATGTAGCATAGCTGGCCTAATAGCAGTTTTATAGAATTTTTCTTTAATTTTAATGGGATGCACCGATCATACAATTCTTCTGAAGCACTCCACTTAATCCATCCTGCTTTAACTCTATGATTCACATCTTCATCTATTTCACTTTTTGCTGCATAATTGATCCTAAATACCTAAATTTTTTACTCTTTGATATCTCTTGACTTACAATCTTCACTGTTTCTTCATTTATATTTCTACTTCCACTAAAATTACATTTCATGTATTCAGTTTTAATTCTACTAATCTTAAAACCTTTAGATTCTAAAGCCTCTTTCAAATCTCTAGCTTAGCATTTACTTCAGATTTAGTTTCATCAATCAACACTATATCATCTGCAAATAACATACACGACGGGATATCATTTTGAATGTGTTTGATTAATTCATCTATAACTAATACAAAAAGATATAGACTTAAGGCAGATCCTTGATGTAAACCTACAGTAATTTAAAACTCACTAGTTTCTCCTATTATTGTTTTAACAATAGTTATTGCTCTATCTTATATATCTTTTATCAATTCTATGTACCTTTTGGTAACTCCTTTTTCTCTAAAACCCACCATATTATTTTTTTAGGTACTCTATCATATGCTTTTCTAAATCAATAAAAGACCATATGAAGGTCTTTTTTTTTTCTCTATATCTCTCCATCAATCTTCTTAATTAGTCGATTTTTAGGAATAAATCCAAATTGATTATTTGACACCAAAGTTTTAGCTCTTAATCGATTTTCTATTACTCTCTTCCATAATTTCATTGTATGACTCATTAGCTTAATCCCTCTATAATTTGCACAGCTTTGAATATCTCTTTATTTTTATATACAGTATTAATATGCTTTTTCTCCAATCATCTGGCATTCTTTTAGTTGTGCTACAATCCTGTTAAATAACTTGATTAATTACATGACTCTAATTTCTTCTAAGCCTTTCCAAACCTCAATAGGGATCGCATTTGGTCCTAATGCCTTTGCCTAAAATAGCTTTCCAACTTATTATTGTAAATTTGTAAGAAAACAGCTTTCCAACTTATATGAAGCAGAGCTTTTGCCTAAAAGCTCCAAATTGAAGTTCTTTCCAAGTAAACTTTTTTTTTGATTTTTAGAGCAGCCAGAAAATTATTTAAAAATTCCCTCTATAATTTGCACAGTTTTAAATATCTCTTTATTTTTATATACATGTATTAATATGCTTTTTCTTCAATTATCTGGCATTCTTTTAGTTGTGCTATAATCCTGTTAAATAAATTGATTAATTACATGACTCTAATTTCTTCTGAGCCTTTCCAAACCTCAATAGGGATCGTATTGGTCCTAATGCCTTTGCCTAAAATAGCTTTCCAACTTATTATTGTAAATTTGTAAGAAAACAACTTTCCAACTTATATGAAGTAGAGCTTTTGCCTAAAAGCTCCAAATTGAAGTTCTTTCCAAGTAAACTTTTTTTTTTGATTTTTAGAGCAGCCAAAAAATTATTTAAAAATTTTTATCAAACGCTGCAAAAATCATCAACAAGTGCTTTTAACCTTCCCAAAAGCACTTTTTGGGCCTTTAAAAGTAATGCCTAACAGGGCCTAACCTGATCCATAATAGCATTGTATCGATATAGGATTCAATACTGCAACTGAAGACTTTGATCAAGAGAATTGAAAAAAAAAATCTTTATATAGAGTTATTGACCAAACAAGCCATCAAGACATGCTATGCTAAGATATATATATATATATATATATATATATATATATATATATATATATAGAGAGAGAGAGAGAGAGAGAGTTGAAAAAGGGGCTCATTTTTCCTTAAATTAATGGAACAATTTCTTTCCAAAGCAGTAGACTACCAACATTAACATCACTTTTTGAATAACCAATAATAAATACTACCATCAATGTTGGAATAACCAACAAGCATAAATATCAATGGCCCAAGTGGTGCCTTTTTTGTCATTTCTTTTAAAAAAATGCTTTCTTAGTTTGATTATCAAAATGTATGTTAAAGTTCTATAACACTTCAAAAATGTATTTACCAAACAGTAAATGATTTTTTTATTAAAACTCCACCAGCAAAAGCCCTCTACTGTCTGCAACAACGCCAAACGGAGCCTCAGTCTAGCACACCACTGAACTGACACATGGTATGCTGCTGGGATTGGGACAGCAGTTGTACCATGGTACCTTGCTGGGATTATATGGCCATCTGACTACTAGCACCTGAATCTTGGGATGCAAATGGGTTAGATTGGTTTATACTTTGTTGACTGGTTGAACCCTGACCCTTTAATTTATGTGGTCCATTTTCTCATTTCACCTCTCTTATACATATTACTTGCCCAAATTTTTTTTTTTTTTTGCTTCTAAGAATTACCAAACTCATTCAAACTCTCCTTTTCTTCTGGCAGTATGATTTCTGTATTCGGTGTTACATCCTGAATCCAACTTATTGAGTTGATGTCAGGTGGTTTTAAAGTGTAGGATGGCTTTAAACTTTCCTGCACCATGATAGAGCTTACAAATATGATTCCTTTTTCATTTTAACATGCTGAATTCACTAAAATGGGAAATATCACAATCCAGTTCCAACAAACTTCAAGTAACTTAATCTTTCTTGTTGGACACAGAATTTCTTTCCTTTTTCTAAAATCTTATGCTTAATTTGGATGTGCCCTTCATTGATTCTAAATACTAGTGATGAACCTGACCACTGTTTCTCGATGACATTGTGTTTCTAACTAATAACTCCACTGTATTTCTACCTAATAACTTCACCACCCAGCTCCAAATTCTGCTCATTCGTGGCTAATCCAGTGGTCATGAATATAGGCTTCTAACACATCACTGTACTGGATCATTCTATGCATATCCATGATGATGTCAATTCACTGAAAATCTTGCAATGTATTTCTTCTTAATTTACTCGAGTGCATACAGCGCTGGTTCAGGCACTGATTATCTCGTTCATTGATCCTTGACACAACTTTTATTTTTTGTGGAAAAGGTGCTCAAACGGATTGCTTCTTATGCCCGAAGCAGTGCAGACCTTCTGACCAATCTGATCCTTCAGGGCCACAATGGTCCTTATAAATGGGAGGTGACACACCTGATTTCTAATGCTTCAATTGCTTTTAGTGGATCATGATAATCATCTCATCTCATTAGTCCTGTATTTGGTCATAGTGTCTGTTCCGCACTCCCTTGAGTAACTATGATGCTGTGGTTCTTCTTCATCAAGAGAGACTTTCCTATCCTCGACACCTTCTTTTCCCAGCTGAGATTAATAATGGTTGGTTTCTTCGCTTGCTTAATCTTGAGCGTGGACTTAATTTCTTTTCTTTCCAAAGCACGACACTCTATGACAACTTTGCAGGAAAGCAAGTAATTTGGGGGAAAGCAAGCAAGGATTTCCATCCCTACATGCCTCTCGGGAGTTCACTGAAAAGCTTGGAGGATGCAAGGAATAAGCTGATGGTCAACTTTGATCCAATCAAATATTTTTTGGAGGATCTGAAGGTAAACATATCACTGTTTGGCTACCAAATTTCAGTTCATTTGATGGGAAGAATTTTAAATGGTTTCGTCGATTTACAGAGGGAGTTCCCAGACACCTTCAAAGTGTGGTGTGATTCTCTTGGCGGTGATGCCGTTGGTTTGACGTGGGAGAAGAAGGATTCAAAGGTAATTGGATTGTTTCATGGAGAATTCATGCCATCATTGGTAGAACCGACCAGAAGAGTGCTGTGCCATTCTTAACAGGAGTCCTTTTTCTTGATCGATTATCTCATCCTCATTGTGCAGTTGTGGCACAGGCTGTTGCAAGGTAGATCAGATTCTGACATTTTTTTGCTTCTTGCAGAAACGTGGTCGAGATGAAGCTGATGAGATTAGAAGAGACCCAATAGATATGCTAAGAGAAGTTGGAGAAGTGGGTAAGGGGTTTGTGAAGAGTGTGCATCTTCTCAAGGCTCCAAGGCTCCGGAGCTAATCTTATATTCTTCCCACAATAGTGGTTTATATTATTTTGTTAGTTCCTGTGCATTGAGAGAGCCAGACATGCTTCAGGGAGGTATCTATTTGGTTGGTGAAGAGTGCCAATATCACAAAGCTTGAAGCGGTCCGAATTTAATCTTGCAATCATTCCCAATGATGGGATCCCTATTTTGCTTGTCATGGGTCAGCGAGCAGTATTGGTTTTGAACATAGTGAAGTTACAATTGCTGGTTCATTCTTTGTTGCAAATAGGGATGGAGCAAGGAGAAAGTAGGCGATCAGAGAGATTGGCAATGGCGAAAGCACTGACAAAGCAGGATTTTTTTTCCTTTTTTCACGTGTTTGTTAAATATGGGTTGTCATATCTAGTATTTGTTGTGTAATGTGATTGTATGTATATGTCATTGATCAAGGGTATAATAAATACCAAAAATCCTTTTTAACCCAAACAATGGGCAAGTTATGAGTTTGTAGTTGTATCCTTAACTGGAGCTGGTCTTAAATTAGTTTACTGAATGCTCACATTTGATGCATGTGTAGAAATTAATGCTGACTTATTACCCCCATCTAAACCTCAAAACCTGACGTGTGAGTAGGTGACCCAGTGATTTTACCAGTTTATTTCTATGTTCGTTTTATTATGAACTGTGGTAAATAAATGATCTAGAAGATTGAACTTGCTTGAACTTCTTGTGATTAAAGCTTGCATCCTCTGATTGCAGTTGGTTCAGTGTAATGCTGCAGGGGTCTTGTATCTGGCACAAGGGTGCTTCGCTTAAAGCTGTGTGCGTGTGGATATTTAACTTCTGATGCTAGATTTAAACATGATTATAACTGCAGCAGACTACAGACAGGTCAAAAGATGTTTCCTAGATTAGATGGTCAATATTTTCTCATAAAAAGGGTCAGTGCCACTTTGCCAGTGCCTCTGTGCAAGATTATGTGATTTTGTTCTCATGGCTTTACAAAGGATCGGTGCCATGAAAGTGAGAATGTTTCATGAGGATTATTCATGAAGGGTGAGCTGCAGTGAGCTTTTCTACTTGTGACCGGTGTTTGGGTGCTGGAGCTGTTCACTTGATCAACACAAAACCAAGCTGTGCTCTTAATAAAAACTTATTCTTCCATTCTTTGATTTTTAAAGACTGGCAGCCCAAACGGTATCATTCATTGATCACCATGACGGTTCGCTATCCACAAAAAAATCAGAAACCATTCCTTCCTATTGTACCACCACAAATTTATACCAGCAGAGCTTCGAGAAACAGGAGAATTATGTCAATGAACTCACAAGAAATACTTTGGGATTTGATATGCTAATCAACCAAATGATCGCCCTAGGAGATTTGTTCAGGAAATCAATCCAGGATTGTTTAATAACATAACAAGTAGTTCTTGCACCGACCATCTTCCATCCTTCCCCTCCCCCCCCCCCCAATGGTTTGAGCCATGGTGCTACTCAACATCATAAGCCTAAACCAATGGTGATTCCATTCTTTCTGCTTTCACTTTGATTTCTTTCCTGCTTCTTCTTTACTACTTCATCAATGTACATTATACCCTTGCCTTTGTAGACTTCAGGAGGCTTGCAGCTACGAACAGCACCTGCAAACTGGTGCACCCTTTGTTTGTCTATCCCTGTACAACAAATTATATTGGGTTTAAAGCAGAAAACGCGAACAGCAGGAGGAACAGCAAATTCAACCTCATGACTGTATCCCAATTTCAAAAACAGTTGACGTCCTTCTGCTTCAGTCCTTGCTTTATACCCAACTCCCACAATCTTTAGAAACCGAAAGAATTTGGCTTCCATCTACAATTTCTGCAACCTTTTCCTGTCATGGAAAGACAAATAATTAAAAAGCCCATCTGAAGATAAAGTCATATGTATGAAATGACAACAATTTGCTACACAATCTGCAGGTCTTTCATGGAGGATTTTAACAACCACCTTTGATAGATAAAGAAACCAGATATTATATGAACTATTTTTATCCCAATCATGACCAAGGACTTTTAAAATCAACTCTCCAAACGGAAATAAGACCTTAAACAACATGAGTGGCGGACAGACAGCTTTTTCGTGACCCTGAGAGATGAACAGGAAGAAACTATTAACCCCCGTTTGTCTAGTTCAATATATCCACAAATTTTTTTGGCTGATATTAAAATAAATAATGAATGAAGCAAATCAAATTAATTTCAGAAGCATCATACAGAAAGTAGTTTAAGTGAAAACTGATATCTTTTAAAAGAATAATAACTTAAATGATGGAATATAACACAAAATATTAATATAATCATTAAGAGAGCACCTTATTTCTGCTCAAGCCAAGATCTTTGTTTGGGCACCATCCAGAAATTGAGTTGTTGCAAAGGATAACCTCAAGCAGGGAATCTCAATTTTTGATCCAATAGCAAACTCTCTGACATGCAAGATATACAGCAGACTATATCTTTTCCATGTGTTGTTTCATCCTTTCATTGTGGACAGAAGTACTCAGAGCATGAAGTTTAAACCTAAGGGGACCAAATCTGTATAACGGCTGATCAGAATGGAAGGACTGCAATGCGAGCAGTAACATGAGAGAAGTTTGGGATGACGCTGCTGCAGCTTTGCCTGGGTGTATGTCTTGATAGAAAGAGGCAAGTGTTCGAGGTTGTTAAGAAGAGTAGAGATGCAATCTGGAGAAGAATGTGAACGCTTTCTTTCTTCAACATTTTCAGTCTTTAGGGAGCGCTCAAAGGTTATCGAGGTAATGGAGGCATCCAGTCCATATTGTGTCCTCTACTAAATCTGTAATCAAGCTCTTCCATATCAACTGTTAGCTCCTAATTGTATCACTACCCCTTGTTATTTTCCCTTATTTTATTCCTTGTTTCTTGATAGTATATTGAAGTTTCAGTGGAGCTAATATAAGAACAGCCGCACAATAACCCAAATAAATATGGTCTTGAGTCTCTTGACTGGACTACCAAGAACCGGATACTGATGATATAATTTTTAGAAAATGGGTTGTTTTAACTCTTGGGTTATACCCATTGGTTTGAATGAGAAATTGGTGACCCCTTTTTTAGTCCCACATAAAAAGTTTTAAAAATGTAAAAGCACCTTATATATGAAACCTCTTTACATGCTTATGCATTTGGGCTCATCTTATGTAGAGAGCTTGAGAGTGATCACGCGCACATGCGCGTGCAAAGGACGCAATGGGTGCTTTGTAGGTGCACTTGCACTTCGCGTGCGCATTATCGTGAGGAGCATGAGTCTTAAAATTTTTTTATAATCATGAAAATCTGATGATCAAAATTGATTGAATCCAGATCGTACGATGAGGGGTTGAGATCATCATTGGATTGGTTGATCGATCGGATAAGGGGACAAGATCAAATAAAGAGATCAATCGGATAAAGGGTCAATGGTAAGTTGTTACCTAATTTCTATAGCTCGGCCAGTTAGTTCGGCGAGATAGCTTGGCCAGTTAGTTCGACGAGATAGCTCGGCCAGTTAGTTCGACGAGATAGCTTGGCTAGATAGCTCGACAAATGATCACGTACCTGATCGGAGAAATCAAGTGATCGCGGTAGCATTGATCAATCGACGCACCTGATCGCTGATCAGTAGATCAAAACGGCGTATAGATACGCACCCGACCGCTGATCGGCAAATCAAATCTTGAAATGGCATATAAATACGCACCGATCAGCCTGAAACAACGTATAAATAGAGTGATCTTCAAATCAAAACGACGAATCGGTATATCGAAAGCCGATAAGCCCCTTCCTTCACGTCTCTTGATCACAACTGATCAAGTCAAATCGGTTTCAATCTATTCCGAAAGAGCGATTCTAAGGACTTCAAACCTATAAATAGGACATGCTGCATGCATTCCAGGCATCGATCTGAAAAACATTTCCTTCTTAGGCATTTACATACTCTGAATTAAAGAGAGTATAGCATTCTTGGTTCGCTGTTCTGGTGAGTAGTAGTGCTGCTTTCATCATCAGAAGACCGTTGTATCCTGGAAGACAATCGTTATAAATCCATAAGCACCAGTCCGGGATGAATTTGTCTTAAGGACATAGAGTTTAACTCTAGACTCGGTCTTGTCATCCACTTAGCCATCTTTTGATCAAGTCAATTAGCCACTTAGCCACATCACATTCCAATTCCACCAACAATCAACCAACATTCTTAAGACAAATTTTCGTCATCGTGCTGCTACAGTGATGGCTACGATTGTTGTACCTATTCAAGCTGAGAAGCCGAAAAAAATTACCTGTACTGATTTCAAAAGATGGCAAAGAAGATGCTATTCTACCTCACCACTCTGAACCTGGTCAGAGTTCTTAATGAAGTTCCACCGGTTCTAAAAGGAGAGACCAACAAACAAGTTGTCGTTGTAGTGGATGCATGGAAGCATTCAGACTTCCTATACAAGAATTATATCCTTAATGGATTGGAGAATACTCTGTATAAGATGTACAGTAGTATTAGTACTACCAAAGAGCTATGGGCATCCTTGGACAAGAAATATAAGACCGAGGATGCTAGGCATAAGAAATTTATGGTCGGCAGGTTTCTGGACTACAAGATGGTTGATTACAAAACCTTTCATGGAGCAAGTTTAAGAATCGCAGATCATCCTACATGAGATACATGCAGAGAGAATGTCTCTGAGTGAGTTATTTTAGATAGCTGCTATTATTGAGAAGCTACTACCATCATGAAAAGACTTCAAGAACTACCTGAAGTATAAGCGGAAGGAAATGGGACTTGAAGATCTAATCGTCCGACTGAGGATCGAAGAAGATAACAAGAGCTTTGACAAGAAGACACAAGGACATCCTACCGAGCCTAAAGCTAACCTCGTGGAAGGAAAGAAGAAACATAAGTTTCCTGGAGAGGGCTTTAAACAGAAGAAAGCAATCCAAAGAAATTTAAGTTCAAGAGCAAGTGCTTTGTCTGTGGTAAACAAGGGCACAAATCCAAGGATTATCGTTTCAAGGGAAAAGAGAAGCAAGAAGCCAATATAACTGAAGATACCCTATCCCAAGAAGTATCAGGATGATGTTGTCAACAGTTGTGTTCGAAGCAAACATGGTTGATAAACCAAATGAATAGCATGTTGACACTGGAGCTACTCGACATGTCTGCTTTGATAAGAGTATGTTCTCATCATATACTTCTATCAAAGGTAGAAATCTGGTTATGGGTAACTCCGCTACATCCAAGATAGAAGGACTTGGCTGCATAGTTCTGAAGATGACATCTGAAAAAGAACTATTGAACGATGTACTGCATGTACCCGACATCAGGAAGAATCTAGTGTCAGGCTCCCTCCTAAGCAAAATGGATTTAGATGGTGTTTGAGTCTAACAAGTTTGTACTAACTAAAGGGGGTATTTATTGGCAAGGGTTATTTAAATAATGGTTTATTCAAAATGAATGTAATGACGGTACATCGTAACCTTGAAAGGAATAAAAATTCTTCTTTTGTTTATATAGTTGACTCTTCTTCTTTATGGCATGATAGATTAGGACATGTGAATTTTAATTCATTATGAAAATGAATGAATTTAGAATTGATACCTAATCATCAATCGATCAACATACAAGTGTGAAATATGTGTTGAAGCTAAGTTAGCTAAAACATCGTTTCATTCAGTAGAAAGGAATACTGAACCTCTAGACTTAATTCACAGCGATCTATGTGATTTAAAGTCAATACAATCTAAAGAAGATAAAAAGTATTTTATAACATTTATTGATGATTCAACTAGATATTGTTATTTGTATCTACTAAAGTCTAAAGATGAAGCTTTAGAAATGTTTAAATGTTATAAGAATGAAGTTGAAAATTAACTTGGTAAAAAGATCAAGGCTATAAGGAGTGGTAGAGGTAGAGAATACGATGTTTCATTTAATGAATTTTGTCAAGAACATGTCATTATTTATCAAACTACAGCTCCTTATTCACCTCAATCTAATGGGTATTCCTGAACACAAAAATTATACATTAAAAGAAATGATGAATGCCATGTTGATAAATTTTGGTACACCACAGAATTTATGGAGAGAATCAATTCTCTTGGCTAATCATATTCTTAATAAAGTACCTCTTAAAAAGAAGGATATTACTTCATATAAGTTATAAAAAGAAAAAAAGCCTTCTTATAATTACTTAAGAGTGTGGGGATGCTTAGCTAAAGTAGCTATTTCGGATCCTAAAAAGATCAAAATAGGATCTAAAACAGTTGATTGTACTTTCATCGGTTATGCACAAAATAGTAGTGCATATCGATTTCTTGTATATAAATTAGATATACCTGATATACAGAAAAATATAATCATAAAATCAAGAATTACATCATTCTTTGAAAATGTATTTCCAAATAAAGGGATATTAGAAATAAGTTCAAATAAAAGAACTTATGATAATATTGCTAGTGGCAGTCATCAGAAAAAATATCCTGAAGATGAACCCAGATGCAGTAAGAGACCTAAAGTTATAAAAATTTTTTGGTCCTGATTATGTAACATACATGTTACAAAATGAACTTCAGACATTCAAAAAGGCAATGTCTACACCAGAAGCACCCTTTTGGAAAGAAGCTATTAATAGCGAAATTGAGTCCATTATGCATAATCATACCTATGAATTGGTAGATTTACCATCAGATATGAAACCTCTGGAGTATAAATGAATTTTCAAGAAAAAGTTAAGAGCTGATGGATCAATTGATAAGTACAAAGCCAAATTGGTAGCTAAAGGCTTTAAACAAAAAGAAGGATTAGACTTTTTTGATACCTATTCATCAGTAACAAGAATAACATCCATAAGAATGTTAATTGCTTTGGCAGCCATTAACAATCATGAAATTCATCAAATGGATGTTAAAACAACATTTCTAAATGGTGAATTTGAGGAAGAAATATATATGGAACAACCTGAAGGTTTTGTTGTTCCTAGCCAAGAAAAGGTGTATAGACTTATTAAATCCTTATATGGATTAAAACAAGCACCTAAGCAATGACATATAAAATTTGATAATGTCATATTGTCAAATGGATTCAAAATAAATGAATGTGATAAATGTATATATGCCAAAACACTGCCTAAAGGATATGTAGTGCTCTGCTTATATGTGGATGATATGTTAATCATTGATAGCATTACTGATATGATTAAACATACAAAGAAAATGTTGATTAAACATTTTGATATAAAAGATATGGGTGTTGCAGATGTAATACTAGGGATTCAAATCACTAGAACATCTGAAGGTATAATATTGTCTCAATCTCACTATATTAAGAAAATATTAAACAAGTTTAATAAGCATAATACTAGCCACTTAAAGCACCTGTAGATGTTAATCTACATCTTACTAAGTATACTGGATAACCCATATTACAATTAGAATATTCACGTATAATTGACAGTTTAATGTATGTCATGAATTACACCATCTTATAGCCTATGCTGTCAATAAGCTAAGCAGATTTACCTGTAATCCAGGTCCAAATCATTGGACAACTTTAGTAAGGGTATTAAGATTACGATATACCCTAAATTATGAATTACATTATTCGAGATATCCAGCTGTACTAGAAGGCTATAGTAATGCCAACTGGATATCATATATAGAAAACACAAAATCTACTAGTGGATATGTGTTCACCTTAAGAGGAGGTGTTATGTCACGGAAATCTTCTAAACAGATATGTATAGCTCGATCACTATGGAATCGAAGTTTATAGCTTTAGATAAAGCTGGGAAGAAGCTGAACGGCTTCGAAATTTTTTAGAAGATATTTCATATTGGCCTAAACCTGTTTCTGCAATATGTATACATTGTGATAATCAATCGGCTATTTGCAGAGCTCAAAATAAAATGTATAATGGTACATCTAGACATATACGTCGAAGATATAATACTATTAAGCATTTACTTGAAAATGGAATAATTTCTATTGACTATATTCAGTCAAGAAAAAACTCAGCCGATCCGATGATAAAAGGATTACCAAGAGATCAAGTAAACTGTTTATCGAGGAAAATGGGTTTAAAACCTATAACAAAATCTTCATAATGGATACCCAACCTAGTTGACTGGAGATCCCACGATCTAGGTTCAAAAGGGACAACTAAATTATGAAGAGATCTGTATAGCACTAAGATGTCTAATCCTTACTCATTCCTATGATAATTAGTGCATCTGCTAAGAGTACTAGGATAAGCATTGCTTTTAATGGTTCTTATGACATGAATTTCATGTAGAGTATAGCAGGATACTCTTAATAAGAATCACCTATGTGAGTATGAACTGGACCAATTCTTTGAGAATCTTTGGTTTTAATTCTCTAAAGCACTCATAAGATCAGGAGTTGTTCAGAGCCAAAATGAACACAACCATGAGAACCAAAAGAATGCTCGGAAAGAAGTTGTGTGATTGTTATTATTTTGGTTTACATCAAAAGATGAAAAGTTCAAGACATCATGTTCACTTTTTAGCAAGTAAACTTGATAACAACTCATAAGGAAGGTTCAAAGCCACAAGCTACCTATCCTGATACAACTTCATTCCATTTTTACTCTCTAAAGTGTCTACATATTTATTTGCATTAAAACATTTTGTGTGGGGGGTAAAACCTTTGATGATCTTTGATCTAAATTAATTTTCATTCATGTGAGGGATTATGAAAAATGGGTCGTTTTAACCCTTGGGTTACAACTTCATTCCATTTATACTCTCTAAAGTGTCTGCATATTCATTTGCATTAAAATTATTTTGTGTGAAGGGTAAAACCTTTGATGATCTTTGATCTAAGTTCAATTTTTATTTATGTGGAGGATTATTGAAAAATGGATTGTTTTAACCCTTGGATTATACCCATTGGTTTGAATGAGAAATTGGTGACCCCTTTTTTTAGTCCACATGGAAAGTTTTAAAAAGATAGAAGCACCTTATATATAAAACCTCTTCATATGCTTATGCATTTGGACTCATCTTAAGTAGAGAGCTTGAGGGTGATGCATAGCGCTCGCGCACGCACGTGTGCGAAGGACTCAATGGGCACTTTGTAGGCGCACTTTGCACTTCGCACGTGCGCATCGTCACGCATGAGGTGTCTTAAAATTTTTTCATAATCATAAAGATTTGACGATCAAAATTGATTGAATCCAGATCGTACGATGAGGGGTTGAGATCATCGTTGTATTGGTTGATCGATCGGATAAGGGGATAAGATCAAATGCAGAGATTAATTGGATGAAGGGTCAATGGTAAATCGTTACGTGATTTTTATAGCTCGGTCAGTTAGTTCGGCGAGATAGATCGGCCCTATAGCTCGGCCATATAGCTTGGCCAGATAGCTTGGCAAATGATCACGCACCTGATCGGAGCAATCAAGTGATCGCGGTGGCAGTGATCAATCGACGCACCCGATCGCTGATAAGTAGATCGAAATGGCGTATAGATACGCACCCGATCGCTAATCAGCATATTGAATCTTGAAACGGCATATAAATACGCACCGATCAGCCTAAAACAACGTATAAATAGCGTGACCTTCAGATCAAAACGACGAATCGGCATATCGAAAGCCAATAAGCCCCTTCCTTCACGTCTCTTGATCACAACCAATCAAATCAAATCGGTTTCAATCTATTCCAAAAGAGTACTTCGAAGAGGCACTTCAAACATATAAATAGGATATGCCACATGCATTCCAAGCATCGATCTGAAAAACATTTCCTCCTTAGGCATTTGCATACTCTGAATTAAAGAGAGTATAGCATTCTTGATTCGCTATTCTAGTGAGTAGTAGTACTGCTTTTATCAGAAGAAAACCATTGTATCCTGTGAGACAATCGTCATAAATCCGTAAGCACCAGTGCAGGACGAATTTATCTTAAGGACATAGTGTTTAACTCTAAACTCGGTCTTATCATCCACTTAGCCATCTTTTAATCAAGTCAATCAGCCATTTAGCCACATCACATTCCAATTCCACCAACAATAAGTTGTTGAATGTGATATACCATCTTTAAATTGTTTAATATAAAAAGATTATATATTTGGGAAATTCCTATTTCATGCAACCAGTGATGAAAAATGGATGGTTTAAACAATATGGTCAATATATATTTTTGACCAATGAATGTAAAAGCTAGAAACCTTCAAATAATATAATTTTTGATATCAAGAAAATTTGAAATAGATCATATCCAATGACTCAGACAATTGATATGAACCCTATGGTTGTTCACAAGAACCAATCTTGTTTACTTTGTATATTAGATCTACTCTTGGGTCTTTCTATATTTTATTTAATAGATTCATGATCTCTAGCAATTAGACAGGCTGCCATCTTTTATATTAAAAAATAATAGCATTTGATTTTAATGCATCAGATTTTCTTAAATAAAATAAAAAAAATGCTTCAGTTCATATATGGCCTTGAAATGATTATCAAACAAAATGATAACAAAGAATCGACAAAGTTTCAGATGAGAAACATAACAAATGATCTTTGAAGTAACATCCCGATCACCAACACCGCATCTGCCCGAGAAAATTAACTAATCCCCCCCTAGAGGTCTTAAAAAAAATTGTTTCAATTCTCTAATCCACACAATGTGTCTACATTTTAAGGTCACATAGTGATTGGGAGTCCCGAGCAATTTGCAAGACAAACAATCGTTACTGTATAAATTGTATCATAAATAATCTTCTTGAAATAGCTCAGACAAGCAATTTGCAACACCTTATCAAAAGATCTTCCATTCCATGAACAAAAATAAAACCAATCGATTAGAAAAAACCTAGGTCGAAAATTAAAAATAAAGGAAACTTCAAAAAAAAATCCCAAATTTGAGATGGGGGAAGCTTACCTCTAGGATAGAGGCAACACACAAGATGGGGGAGCAAAGTCGACGGCGGCCGGAGGGGGGTTCGTTCGGTCGGTCGTCGCTAGAGGTGGTGGGGAAGGGCGGAGGACATGAAGCGACGAGAGATTGGGAGGTTTTATGGGTTTTACGAGAACCGGGGAAAGAATGCACGTGCCGTCTTTACAGTATATGGGGCGGCTCCATTTGCCGATTTCTTAACATCTACTCGCCTCATAAACCAACGGTTGGATACGAACTCGTGAAGCCACGAACCTAAAGAGTCCATGGATGAAGGGGTTGCGCCGTGGACGCTTGTCGCCCCCTCGCCAACATTTTCTCTCTCCCTACCCGCCGAAAGGAGCGACGAAGAGATGGCACCGAACCCTTCTCTTCCCTCCTTTAAGGTTTGTTTTTAAAAATTTGGTAATTTCTTTATGCAAATTATCGTGATTTTTCTCTGGTCTCCGAAGATTATTTCGGCCAAAT
This sequence comes from Calamus simplicifolius, assembly GCA_900491605.1. Lineage (NCBI taxonomy): Eukaryota > Viridiplantae > Streptophyta > Magnoliopsida > Arecales > Arecaceae > Calamus > Calamus simplicifolius. Next base: position 306,513 of record UESW01001740.1, on the reverse strand, counting down.
TTTCTCGTTTAAGAATTTTACGTCCTTTTACTTCTTTTTTCTGGGAAATTAATCAATTTAAGATGATCTTGGCGGCAGATTATCTTGGGTTCGTCGTCGGTGGCTCGCCGTCATATTTTGGCGGAGATGGGATATGAATTCGAAGTCATGGTTTGTTTCTGGTGAACCTTTGCGATTCCAAGTGTTAAGAGCTTTAAACTTAAATTGCTTTGTGGTTCAGACTGCAGATATTGATGAGAAGAGTATTCGGAAGGAGAAGCCAGAAGAATTAGTGATGGTTCTTGCCGAGGCAAAGGTAGAACCTTTTTTTTTTTCAGTCCTCATCGAGAGATTTGACTCCATGCTCAGAAATAACATCAGAGGTTCCATCAAAATGAGAAGAAAGAAAAAATAAAATAAAATAAAATCAGAGGCAGCCCTAAATCGGATTGCCTGGTGACACTAGGCTTGATGATTATGGCTATATTATGCAGGTTAAACTCAATATATAATTAAAGTCTGAGGTGATGGATATCTCGAAGTTTTATATCCAAATAAAGTGCTCGAGTGATTGAAACTAGTGTTTAGTTTTAAGTAGTCCTGAGGCACCCGTAGTCCTAGATAGCATATTAACTAGCCTTTTGATGTGCATGTGAATTATTAACAGTATTTTACCATAGATTAGGTTGTGATGATTCATGCAGTCTAAAATCTATAAGAACTAAGGTCTAGAAAATGGAAAATAAATGCATATTTTCATTGATCTTAATATTAATACCGGCAAAGAAAAAGAGAAGAAACTCCATCTGTATCATGTCTGAATAAGAATGTATCTGATTATATAACCATGAGCAATATTGTTACCTAGATATAGCAACCCAATACAGGGGATGAAGGGAGGGGTGAATTGGATTCTTTAAAAAATTAATATACTAACAAATATGTGCACTTAAAAATTTTTCACAAATAAATCAAATGTAGTGTGGTGTAGATAATATGCAATCAATTATAGAAATTAGCACAACCAAGCACAAAAGATTGTAGTGGTTCGGTGCCAATCCTAGCACCTACATCCATTCTCCAAGAATTTCTTGGAAATTTCACTAACACCACTAGCCAACCTGGCTAGCAAACTTGTTTACGGACACAAGCAAGCCTTACACATTAGCCTTTCGGGCTACTGTTCTTGTTTACGGATATAAGGAAACCTTACACTGTAGCCTTCCGAGCTGGCACTTGTTTTCGGGCACAAGCAAGCCTTACAAGATCATACAAGGGTAGACCTCTACCCTTACAAGTTTTACAACTATGAAAACACAAGAACAAGGCATAAGAATATCAAGTATTTGCGCAATAAGCTCCTAAGAATGAGTGGATAAAACAATAAAAGATCACTTTACATATTTTGGAGATTCTGGCTTCTTTCTTAGGATGAGCTTTGAGGAATGAACGAAGCCTTCTTATGGTTATTGGAACTTTGGATGATGCCTTTAATAAATTTGAAACTTCTCCTTATAAGCTCTTGAATGCACCAGATCTCTTCTTTAAATGCTCTCAAAAACTTGAATAAATACTCCAATAACTCTTGTAATGATTCTCAAATGAAAGCTCAACAACTACCCTCTTCTTTACAATAACTTCTCACAAAGATTTTCAACAAGATCTTTACTCTATTTTCACTTCCTAATCTCCTGCAAAAATACTATTAGAGGAAGTATTATATAGCCATTTCAAAAATCTAACCGTTGTGAGATGAAATAAAAATAAATAACAAAGCAAGAGAACGTTAGAAAATAGCCGTTTGAAAAATTTCAGAACATATCGATCGACCATTGGTTGACCAAAATCAAGCTCAAAGCAATTTTTAAGACAAATCCCGAAAGCAACCCGAAATTGGATGCCCAGCCACGAGAATTAGTCGCCCAATGAAGAGAATCGGTCGCCCAACAAAAGCAATTGGACTTCCAACAAAAAGGCAAGGCAAAAATCGGTCGGCCGGAAAAAGTGATCGGTCATCTAATTTTATTCATGAAAATTGGTCATCCGATTTCAAAAGTTGGTCATCCGATTCAAAGGTTGGTCATCCAACTCAAACTATTGGTCATCCAATAAAAAGTTATTTCATGAGGACGTTCTGAATTGTTTTAGGGAAGAAGACAGAGTAAGAATAAATCGGTTGGCTAATGGAGAAAGTTGGTGATCCAATGTTGAAAAGTTGGTCATCCAATAATCCATATTGAAACGTTTCAGAAACCAAATAGAGGCCAACAAAAAATTGGTCGGCCGATGGGAGAAATTGGTCATCCAACTTTTCTCATCAAGAAGTCTTAGAAACATAAACAGAGAGCTACCAAGTTTTGGTCGGCCAATGACGAAAATCGGTCATCCAATAAATATTGAAATAGAGTTTCAGAAGCAAAGCAGAGAGCAACAAAAATTCGGTTGGCCAATAACAAGAATCCGGTCGTCCAATAAACACTCAAAAATTGTTTTGGCACTCATTCAACTTTAAAAAAATATTCAAGACACGTAGAAGTTAAATAAGAACTTTGCAAAAAGATTTGGTTGCTGAGTTTGTAAGAATGATTTGTAAAATAGTTAAAACCAGTTCAAGGCAATGCAAATATAATTAAACTTGAAATTCATTTTAGCAGGTAAACTATCGAAACAACAAGTGTATACAAGATACGTAAGAAACCATTAGTGATCATGAAATCCAAATTCATTGAAAAATTCATTTTGAACTACAAACTTTTGAAAGCATTTTAAATTAGAAAGCACATACATATAATTAATGCTTTACCTGTATTACCTTTCATTTGAATCAAAATTTATCTTAAACTGGAGCAAACATCTTCTTTCATGATGAACAACTTGAAATCACTTAAGCTTAACAATATATGATTAGTACAATACTTAATGTTTTGTATTCATCAAATCAATATTAGGTCAAACATCTCTTCTTTTTTGATAATGACAAAACCATTAAGTATACAACAAGAAATAGAAAATTTCAATCATGACAATCTTTGGTACTTTGTAGTATAAGACGAGGTATGCTGAAATTTAGCGTATCGTACCGAAACTCTAAATTTCAAGAACACTTAAAATATGTATTCAAAAGATACATTGTATAACTCCCTCTTAGATTTTGAATATATGCATTATTTTGAAATACAATAATGTATGCATTTTTCTCTCATGAATAGAATATATGCTATTCTCTTCCCTTTTAATGTATGCTTTTCTCTCTCCTTTTGAGATACCGCAATGCATGCTATTCTCTCCCCCATGATTGGAATGCATGCTATTCTCTCCCCTTTTGTCATTAATCAAAAAGAGTTGAAAGAATGTGCATAATTTTTTTTGTTTGTCTTTCTTCAATAGTAACAAGGAGTAGAATAACTAAGGCATAAAAAGATCAAACATTTAATAATAGTCATCGTTCATAACTCAATTGATACCAATTAAAAAAAAAACTTTGAATTTAAAATTAAAATATCACTATATTAAAACAAGGTAGTATATTCTATAGTTTGATACCAATAAAAATATATTCAGATCATTGCATCATATAAGAGTTGATATCACTTTCATACATTAAAGCACATATTACAAGAAGACATTTATTGCTCAATACATCACAGTGTTTAATGCATCAAAATATTTAATTATTCAAATAAGTTTTTTTTCTCTTCTTACTAATTTAAAAACATGTTGAGATATAATGTTAAAAGATACTACAGAAAATGTTCGAGTTCATATATGCTTACATTCTTCTCCCCCTTTAATATTTCAAATTTGGTTTATATGCAATAAAAATTTCATGCAAAAAATGATACCAATATTACATAATCCAAGCATTTTATAAATGTATCATGCTAATCTCAATACATAGATATTTTATAGCAATCACTGCATATCAAATACACATTTCATAAGATTTTGTATCACTTCTATCAAGTCCTTTTCATTTCACACATAAACAATTTATTATAAGACATGATCAAGAAATGATACCATGATAAAATAGGCATTTAATGATCCAAGACTCACAATAGAATCATGTCAAGCAAGGAGTATACAAATCAAACAAACTGATACCAATCATACTTCTTTAAAGCTTCAGATCAACAATTTCGTCAGTACCATTAGAATCTAATTTACATGATGAGCTCGTAAGGGTACCAATATATTTGGATTTCTTCATGCCAAATTTCTTCAAGATTTTTTTGATATACTTGGATTGGCTTATGAATATATCCTTCTTTGATTGCTTGATTTGAAGTCCGAGAATATAATTGAGTTCACCCATCATGCTCATCTTGAACTCCCTTTGTATGAACTTTGTAAAGTCTTGGCCCAAAAAATTATTAGTAGTACCAAATATTATATCATCTATATGAATTTGCACTATCAACATATTATCATTTTCTCTTTTAATAAATAATGATGCATCAATATTTTCACATATAAATTTATTGCTAATAAAGAACTTAATAAGCTTATCATACCATGTTCAGGGTACTTATCTCAAACCATATAAAGCTTTGTTCAATTAAATACATGGTTTGGAAACACAAGATTTTAGAAACCGGATGATTGATCAACAAACACTTGTTTAACAATATATCCATTAAGGAAAGTGTTCTCAATAACCATTTAATATAAATATAATTTAAAATCATTCAAAATATAAATGCAAAGAGTGATCTAATAGCCTCTAGTCTAGCAATCAGGAGCATGAGTTTTATCAAAATCAATATCTTTCTACTGATTATATCCTATAACTACCACTCTTGCTTTATTTCTAATTAAATTACCATGCCCATCCAATTAGTTTCTAAATATCCATTTAGTCCCAATAATTGGTTGGTTATGAGGTCTACTAACTAGTATCCATTATCATGCATATCATTTAGGTTCTATATAAGGAACAAAAGCTAAATTATTACATGCATCCTTAAATGATGATCTAGTTTTAATATTATAAGATGGATCACTTAAAATTAACTCTTTAGGGTGATTATGGACATACCTCCATTCTCTTTCAAATTCAGCATTACCTTGGTTTTCATCATGTTGAATTTTTTCTTCATGTATTGCTTGTATCATTGAGTCCTCTTTCTCTTCCAAGGTGAGCTCCTAGATTTGATCTTCAATTTCATCTGCATCATTTAAAACCTTTCTCTTCCTTGATGGAAGATCATTAGCTTCATCAAATATAACATGAATCTAAGGTCCTATTCTTTCTTTTTATTATGTTCATTACAAAATTTTTCAAAGTGCCGATTTTTAAACTCTTTTCTATGATCACTTCTAATAGATAAAGCAAGAAAACTTTTTTCATTTGAAATGCTTCTAAAGAGTTTTTAAATGCAGGAAAAGCTTTATCTTTATTAGCTAAGAATAAAACCCATGTAAATTGAAAAAATCATCAATAATCACAAATCCATATGCAAAAGTTCTAAAAGTCTAGAAGTTGAAACCTTATTTTTAGACTTGAAAGAAATTCTAGTTTGGTTTTCAAAATTTGCAAGCATCATAAATCTTATCTTTTTTAAAATTTAAAATTAGCAAACCTTTAACCAAATCCTTTTTGAATAATTTAGAAAGCAAATCAATGCTGGCATAAGCAAGTCTACGATGCCATAATTAGATTCATCATTTTGGTATTCATGACAACTAGACATTCAATATTTTGGTCATTCAAATCAACAATATAAACATTTCTAAACCTATGACCAATAAATTGCATGCAATTATCAGCAGGATTAGTAACAATGCAAAGAGATAATTCAAAATAACTTTAAAATCTTTATCACTAAAGCAAGTTAATGCTAAGCAAGTTATAATTCAATCTATTTAAAAGCAAGATATTATCAATTAAAAGTAGAGGGAGTGATACCAATTTTACAAATGCCTACAATTTTACTTTGGCCATTATTTTCAAAGGTAACCACTCTTCCTTCATTTGCATTCAAAGTGATGAATTGAGATTCATCACCCGACATGTATCTCGAACACCCGCTATCTAAGTATTATTTTCTTTTTGCTCCACGGGTTGCAAGACACACCTGCATCCATAATATCAAGTTTTGCTTCTAGGTATCCAAGCTTTTTTGGATCCTGTGGGGTTAGTCAAAATAGTTCCTTTGGAACCCATATCTTTTTAATAATACGACTAGAATGAGAATGACAAGAATAAGCTTTGTAACCTTTTATTCCACATTTAAAACATGTAATTTTTAAAAAATTATTTTGAGAAACAAAAATATTTTTGAAAGCTTTTGTTTCTTTAAAGGATTATATCTAAATCCTACTTTATCAAAAACTGCTTTTTGACTTTCAAGAATCATATTAAGTTTGGTTGAGCTTAAAGTAAATTTATCAACAATGGATTTAAGCTTTTCAACTTTATTTTTCAAATTCATTTTTTTTAATAAAGAATCATTTTTTTTAATCTTTTTCTTTTCCAAAGTTAAGTTTTTAACTTGATTTTTTAATTCTTTATTCTTAGAACTAAGTTTTGCAAAATCATCAATTAATCCATAAAATGCACCATGCAATTCATCAAATGTAAAATCACCAAGAAAGCTAGGGCTTACCTCGCCATTATCCACCATAAAGCAAAGATTTCTTTTTCATTCTTCTCTTCCTCTTCGGAGCTTGATGTGTCACTATAGCTCCAAGTGGCCATCATAGCTTTCTTTTTGATCTTCTTGGGACCTTTCTTTAGATATGGACAATCTGGCTTGTAGTGTTCCGGCTTATTACATTTATAACAAATTACTTCATATTCTTTTTTCTTACTTGACTCTCCTTTCATTAATGCTCTCTTTTTTCCTTCAATTTTTTTTTTCATAAATTTCTTAATTTTCTTGTAATGAGAGCCAGGTCATTTTTCTCATCACTTTCACTTAAGGAGCCCTCATTCTTATCTATTTGGGCTGCACTTTTAGTGCCATAAATCTTTTATTTTTGGACTCTTTTTCATCAAGATGTTGTCTTTGTTGTAGTTCATGAGTCATCAGCGATCCCACCAGTTCTTCAAGAGAGAGGATATATAGGTCCTTGGCTTCTTGGATGGCAGTGACTTTAGCTTTCCAAGACCTAAGCAAGGATTTTGATACCTTTCTCACAAGATCAACAGTAGGGTAAGAATACCAAGGCTTTTAAGCCCATTAATAATATCAGTGAATCTTGTGAACATATCAAAAATGCTTTCATAAGATTTCATTTTAAACGATTCATATTTATGCACAAATATATTTATTTTTGATTCTTTGACTTGAATGATACCCTCATGGGTAACTTCAAGTCTATCCCAAATTTCTTTAGCAGATATGCATGTAGAAATACGATTAAATTAATTTGCATTTAAAGAATAATATAAAATATTTATGACTTTAGTATTGAGCTGAGCCATTTTCTTATCATGCATATCCCATTTCGTTTTCGGTTTGAGAATAACATATCATTTGATCTAATAGTGGGTGTGTGAGGTCCATTGACTATGATAATCCATAAATCGTAGTCAAGTGCTTGAATGAGAAAATCTTCATTCGTGCTTTCCAATAAGTGTAATTTATGCCATTAAAAAAAGATGGTCTATTAGTGGATTGCCCCTCAATATAAAACTCATTTGGGTTGTCATGATCTTTGGCTCAAAGCTTTTTAAGGTTTAAAATCAAGAACACTGCTTTGATACCAATTATTGCCTAGATATAGTAACCCAAGAGAGGGGGTGAATTGGGTTCTTTAAAAAATTAATAAACTAACAAGTATGTGCACTTAGAAATTTTTCACAAATAAATCAAGTGTAGTGTGGTGTAGATAATATGCAATTAATCACAGAAATAGCACAACCAAACACAAAAGATTTGTAGTGGTTTGGTGTCAACCCTAGCACCTACATCCACTCTTCAAGAATTCCTTGAGAATTCCACTAACACCACTAGCCAACCTGGCTAGCAAACTTGTTTACGAGCACAAGCAAGCCTTACACACTAGCCTTCTGGGCTAGTCTTCTTTTTTATGGGTACAAAGGGACCTTACACTCTAGCCTTTCGATCTAGCACTTGTTTTCGGGCACAAACAAGCCTTACAAGATTATACAAGAGTAGACCTCTATCCTTACAAGTTTCACAACTGTGAAACACAAGAACAAGGCACAAGAATATCAAGTATTTGTACAACAAGCTCCTAAGAATGAGCAGATAAAATAATGAAAGATCACTTTACATATTTTGAAGATCCTGGCTTCTTCCTTGGGATGAGCGTTGAGGAATGAACGAAGCCTTCTTCTGGTTGTTGGAACTTTGGATGATGCCTTCAATAAATTTGAAGCTTCTCCTTGTAAGCTCTTGAATGCACCGGATCTCTTATTTAAATGCTCTTAACCACTTGAATAAACACTCCAATAACTCTTGTAATGATTCTCAAATGAAAGCTTAACAACTACCCTTTTCTTTTACAATAACTCTTCACAAAGATTTTCAACAAGATTTTCACTCTATTTTTCACACGATTTTCTTCTTTATTTTTCACTTCCTAGTCTCCTGTAAAAACATTGTTAGAGGAAGTATTTATATAGCCATTTCAAAAATCTAGCCGTTGCAGACCGTTCTGAGATAAAATAAAAATAAATAGCAAAGCAAGAGAACGTTAAAAAATAGCCATTAAAATTTTTAGAATATATCGGTCGATCAATTGGTTAACCAAAATCGGGCTCAAAGCAATTTTTGAGACAAAACCCGAGAGCAACCCAAAATTGGACGCCCAGCCACGAGAATCGGAAGCCTAATGAAGAGAATCGGTCGCCCAACAAAAGCAATTGGACTTCCAACAAAAAGGCAAGGCAAAAATCGGTCGATCGGATAAAGTGATTAGTCATCTAATTTTATTCATGAAAAGAACTCATAGGAAAGACAGAGAAGCACTTAAAATTAGTCATCCAATTTCAAAGGTTGGTCATCCAACTCAAAATATTGGTCATTCAATAAAAAGTTATTTCATGAGGACGTTTCGAATTGTTTCAGGGAAGAAGACAGAGAGCAAGAATAAATTGGTTGGCTAATGGAGAAAGTTGATCATCCAATTTTGAAAAGTTGGTCATCCAATAATCCACATTGAAACGTTTCAGAAACCAAACAGAGGCCAACAAAAAATTAGTTGGCCGATGGGAGAAATTGATCATCCAAATTTTCTCATCAAGAAGTCTTAAAAACGTAGACAGAGTGCTACCAAGTTTCGGTCGGCCAATGACGAAAATCGGTCAACCAATAAATATTGAAACGGAGTTTCAAAAGCAAAGTAGAGAGCAACAAAAATTCGGTCGGCCAATAACAAGAATCTGGTCATCCAATAAACACTCAAAAATTGTTTTGGCACTCACTCAACTTTAGAAAAATATTCAAGACACGTAGAAGTTAAATAAAAACTTTGCAAAAAGATTGGTTGCTGAGTTTGTAAGAATGATTTGTAAAATAGTTAAATCTAGTTTAAGGCAATGCAAATATAATTAAACTTGAAATTCATTTTAGTAGGTAAACTATCTAAATAACAAGTGTATACAAGATACGTAAGAAACCATTAGTGATCATGAAATTCAAATTCATTGAAAAATTCATTTTGAACTACAAACTTTTGAAAGCATTTTAAATTAGAAAGCACATACATATAATTAATGCTTTACCTGTATTACCTTTCATTTGAATCAAAATTTACCTTAAACTGGAGCAAACATCTTCTTTGATGATGAACAACTTGAAATCACTTAAGCTTTACAATAATATGATTAGTACAATACTTAATTATTTTGTATTCATCAAAATCAATATTAGGCCAACAAATATGTTTTTCAGTAACTGTTGGACAATTATGATTCTGTATCATTCTGCTTTGAACTGTGTTTGGTAGCTTCCACTGCACTTGATCCAGAAAAAAGATGTTGCAGTAGTCTTTAGCAGGTTAATGAGAAATTTAGGAGGAGTATGATAGGAAAAAAAAATCTCTAATCTAAGGAAAAGATAAGATATATTAAATTTAAATGGATATAAATTAAGGGCAGTTAGCTAGGTCAAAAATTCAGATGTTTTTCCATGTTCACCTTATTGTTTCACCATACTTCTCCATACGTGGGCCCTTGTCTCCTTTGCAAGCTGCTTCACACACTATATTTTTCTTATGCAATAATGGTGATTTATTTTGTTTTTAGAAAAAGGATGTTAGCTACTTCTAAGTATTAAGGTTGTTGGTTCATGGTCAAGGGTAATTAAATCACCTTGAATTTATATGTTTGACCTTAGGATTCTAAGCATAAGGTCATGGTCACAGGTGCCAGTCCAATTATGATTTATAAAGGCCTGTAGTTTCTAAATCCCCGTGCTCATTTTCAATTCTTATTCATTTAATGAAGCAGAAGACATTGTTTTCACAATTCTTTTTGTCTAACAAAAAACACTCAGTTGATGAAAGCTAGCAGATGATGCTTCTATTTTGCTTCAATTTTTCTGTACAGTTATTGTAAATGGTCCTCGTTGGTTTAGCATGGCACTTACCTTTATTTTACGTCTTGCTTATGCTGAGCGAAATTTCTTTTCAGGCTGATGCTATCATGTCCAAGATTAAAATTACTGATTACAGAGAAAAGGATGCTGTACCAACACTCTTAATAACTTCTGATATAGTATGTCTCAATTCCTTCAATGCACATATCTTTCAGAGGCAATGACATGAATTTATGTGCATCGAAGTTCAGATGCTGTATCTCCATAACTCTACTCATGTTTCAATTGTAAATTGTCATTTAAGACCAACACTCTCTCTCTCTCTCTCTCTCTGTGTGTGTGTGTGTGTGATAAAAATACCAGAGCATGCTTACAAGAAGAAACACATGTTTTTGTGGAGATTGCATAGATACTAATGATGGAATAGTGTATTTCCTACTAAAAAATATTTCTTAAACAAATTGGGAAACACTCTCAATTTTAAATTACACTGTTCACTGATACTTAATTACTAAGGGGTACTTTTTGATTTCTGTTATTATATTCTGTCTTGTCCAGCGTGCCAAGATCCAAATCTAACCAGATTTTCATTGTAGAAGGACATATCTTTCAGAGGCAATGACATGAATTTATGTGCATCGATGTTCAGATGCTGTATCTCCAGAACTCTACTCATGTTTCAATTGTAAATTGTCATTTAAGACCAACGCACACACACACACACTCTCTCTCTGTATGTGTGTGTGTGATAAAATACCAGAGCATGCTTACAAGAAGAAACACATGTTTTTGTGGAGATTGCATAGATACTAATGATGGAATAGTGTATTTCCTACTAAAAATATTTCTTAAACAAATTGGGAAACACTCTCAATTTTAAATTACACTGTTCACTGATACTTAATTACTAAGGGGTACTTTTTGATTTCTGTTATTATATTCTGTCTTGTCCAGCGTGCCAAGATCCAAATCTAACCAGATTTTCATTGTAGAAGGACATATCTTTCAGAGGCAATGACATGAATTTATGTGCATCGATGTTCAGATGCTGTATCTCCAGAACTCTACTCATGTTTCAATTGTAAATTGTCATTTAAGACCAACGCACACACACACACACTCTCTCTCTGTGTGTGTGTGTGATAAAAATACCAGAGCATGCTTACAAGAAGAAACACATGTTTTTGTGGAGATTGCATAGATACTAATGATGGAATAGTGTATTTCCTACTAAAAAATATTTCTTAAACAAATTGGGAAACACTCTCAATTTTAAATTACACTGTTCACTGATACTTAATTACTAAGGGGTACTTTTTGATTTCTGTTATTATATTCTGTCTTGTCCAGCGTGCCAAGATCCAAATCTAACCAGATTTTCATTGTAGAAGGACATTATTGCAAAATTTTAGCATAATAAGGGCCCGTGGCTTTTACAATTTCTGTAACAAATCCTTCCATTCACAAGATTCAAATGCTTGACATGTTTATGACTCTTCTGTATCTTTTATATTTTGTAAACTAATACTAGAATACTCAATGTTCTATTTTGCATTTATTATCACTATTTTTTCTGTTTCAAGATTTATTATGAAACACAGGAGGTCTAATCTATGTTAATGACATCCAAAATCTAGGGTAAAACCTGACTAGAGTAACAAGGTACTGGAACACTTAATCCAGGTTAAACTCAATGATCTGTAATAAAAAATATCATCGAACCTTGGCTCCTAAATCATGGAGTCTAGTTTCTTCTTCTAGTAACCATCAAACTTTCTGTTAGCAAGTTATGAGTTATTGCAATGATATTGTCTGGTGATTCCTCTACAATAGTCTGTAACAATCTTTTGTGCATCTTTATAATCTGTAGGCAGCAATGTATGGTTCCCTGATGCTCTAGGCTTGAAGAGTCTAGCAGTATTAGTTTGAAGAGGGAGTCGGGTTTATATGCATCTGCCTTTTGGTTTATGCGAAAGGACTGTACAAGGCCAATCCTTGCATGATATAGTTTTATGTGTCTATTATCATGTTTGTACATTGACAAGTTATATCATTTGAAATGAGAAGCAGATTGATAACTCTCTTTAGGTATTTATTTTGATCATAACCAATTACTAAGTTGTCATTAATTTGGAGGTTGTGGTCCATGAAGGGATAATCAGAGAAAAGCCAACCAGCAAGGAAGAAGCTCGTCAGTTCCTGAAAGGTCCGTTAAGGGGTTGTACTTTGTTTTGATGGTTCAGTTGCTCGTGGATTCAGTTTTGTATGTCGTAATTACACCCTAACTGTTTGCAGGCTATTCTGGGGATCATGTATCAACCGTAGGGTCGGTAGTTGTTACCAATCTTAAGACGGGGAGGAGATATGGAGACTTGGATACAGCTGAGGTAATTTTGGTACAAAATGATATAACTGGCATTTATATTCTGCCAGTACAAATTTTAATTACAGGTTTTTCTTTGACTTTTAGCTTAAATATCTGAAGCCTTGTACATAACTAAAACATTTATATTCTGGTAAGAATGGAAGCGATTACCACTATTAATCCTATCAAAGGAAAAGGAATATTATATTTATACATGATTCAATATTTTTATTCCTGGACTTCCATGCATTCATATAGTACTCCTAATAATGGTAAAAGGTTGCTGCCTTAAGAATGACTGGGTTGATACTCTCTGGCATATTCTTGCAGGTATATTTCCATGATATTCCAGAGGAGGTCATTGAGAACCTGGTATTTTCTTCTTCTCTTGGTTGTACAAGCCATTTGTTCAGAGTCTACTTTTCCTCTCAAGAGCCACGTGAAATGTTTATTTAAGTAGATCTGCTGAAATTCCATGTCTGATCCCTGCATCATTTTGTATAGAACTATACTAACATGAATCTAGTATTTCTCACATAGATGTTACTGTCTGATGTGCTATTTTGTGTTTAATCTGATGCCGATAAGTTCCCTGATCTTGGAGGAAAAAGATTTATGTAACCAACTCAAGCTGGTTTAGGTCAAGGCTAAGTCATCGTCATTATTGTTATATACTTAAAAAGGCAAATTGGGGGAAAAAAATACGCATTAGATGTGTGCTATTGCTGTACCAGCTATTACTTGATCGTTTTTGGTGAATAAACTAGTCTTTTGGTTAATTTCAGATCGATGAGGGGGTTGTATTCAGAGTTGCGGGTGGCTTACTGCTAGAACATCCATTGACTTTGCCATTTGTTGAAGCAGTGGTTAGCACTACCATGATCCCAATTATTTTTTCTTTTAACAATTTCCCATCAATGTGTGAAGAAAATATTCTAAATCATTAAAGAGTTGTGCTCGTTTGCTTGTGCAGGTAGGTGCCTCCGATAGTGTGATGGGACTCCCCAAGGCTCTCACGGAGAAGCTCATTCACGAGGCACTTTTGTCTGAGTTATAGTCTATTGTTTGCATGATGGCAACCCCTATTATAAGTCGATTCTTTCCATCATGAAAACTTCTTCATGTTCACAGTAAATTCTTTCTCACTTTTTTCTGGCATATTGATGGTGTAAGTACCATATTACCTCATCATTTAGAAGTATTATTCTCGCTAGTTTAAGCTTATTGTACTTCGGTCCATCAACACAATTCCAAAAGCAAAAAGCTTCATTTCATTCATGTGGACTGAACTTCACGTAGTATAAATTGTGAAAGATGTTCCTGATTTACATCAAGATGCTCTCTCTCTCTCTCTCTCTGTTGTTTGAGAGAGATATTACTCTTTTCTCGTTGTTACTCAGGAGCTCTATTGTGTGCATTAAGCATCATACTTCTGAGACAAGGCAGCTTTGAAATGGCAGAACTTGTGCAATAACATCATGCATCATCTTTGATCTAAAGAATAGGACAGAATCATGGGTCAAAATAAGGGGTTTTTTTAAGCAAGTGCATGAGAGAGATGCTGTACTTGGAAATTCTTTACTTAAGTCCTTTTGTTGGCTACCCTATCAAACTGATGTTTGCATAGCAGATTCTACCATCATTGATACTTCCAAACAACAGCAACCTTCACTAAACAATGGTTAAATTGATGATTCTGGCACATCAGGTGGCTATAAAGTTTAGGACAAATTCATTTGTCAAAAGTTTTTTTTTTAGGGAAACCATATGCATAAAACGAATTGTATCAAGAGGTACAGAGCAGTATCATTAGCAAACAATCATCTCCATGGAACGTCAGGCATATAGATATATGGATAATCTTACCACCAAGCATCAAACCCCCCTCTATAGGCATCGGCAGAAATTAATATCAAAAACCAAGAAATTCTGGAGGGCAGTATTTTCTTATTTTTCCACATAACCTTTTAGAGAACAAACCATGAATACCAATCTACTAGGATTACTAGAATGACGGGAAACTACAAACAACTGCCCTGACCATCTTCTTTAAATGCTAGGTTAATATTGTTGCAGATACAAGGACCTGTTACCTTATGTTTGCTTCAACAGCATCACAATTATAGGGTTCAGCCCTACAACTTATAAACCCATTGCAGCAATGAGATTGGCATCTCAGTACATCTGAAGCTCATGACGGCGGCATGTTTTTTGATTTTTTTTTTAAGGAAAAAAATCAAGCATGATTAATTTCAGAGTATCATACTGCCAATACTATGAAAATCTTAGACATCAAATAAGGGTTTAGATTGTGAACTTGCAATATAGACCAATATAAAATGATTGGTGTTCTATTGCCAGTGACAACAAAATCCTAGCATCGTTTTTCTGCAAGTCTCTCATTGCCTGTCTACTTGGATTAACATTGCATCAAAAGTGACACGAGGCCACCAAAACCTGAAGTCATTAGCTGGAAGATTTATAGATACTCTTTGCCTATTCAAGGGCTTCTTGAATGAGTCTTTCTGTTAGAGCCTTTGGAAGTCCCATTACGCTGTCAACTGTCCCTACCTACAACGTAAATCAATCAATCCATTACTTTGCAATATCCAAAGTACAGTGCAATAAAGGCGCTTTTTTTTTTTTTTTTTCAAACACAATATGTAAAAGATGTGAAAAACTCACTATTGCCTCCACAAAAGGTGAGATTAATGGATTCTCTACCAACAGACCACCAGCAACATAGAGCACATCCCCCTCCTTGATCTGAAATGGATGCCAGCAAGATTCTTAAATTATATCGATGCTAAAATAGCTAAAAATCAACCTTATTGCTGTGAGGAAAATATTGGGACATCAAATTATACTATACAACCAATATACATTGAGAATTATATGGCATAAAAGGTGCAATTACCAGGTTCTCCATGGCCTCGTCTGGTATTTTGTGAAAATAAATCTGCAAATCAGCCACACAAGAGCACTTACAGACTGTTGTAAATTCATGAGACCAAAATGTACACTGAGTAAAACAAATACATACTACAAACAAAACCCTGGATTCCGATTGCATTGCATAAGATGGCAAATATTTTATCTGATTATACCATCAAGATGTTTCAATGGATTCATTAATAAAAATAAAAATTCATACTTCATTGTGATAAAAACATGTTCATTTTTTAAAAAATCTTTAGTTAAGTTTTTATTTTTATTTTTATTTTTAACACTCAGATCTACTAAACTATCTATCCTTGCTGAATCTGAATATCAAAGTTCAGATGCTATGAGTGAAACAAAAACAGTACTTCAGCTTTATCCCATCCTCCTTTTCTTGCCCCTGTCTTGAGGTTTGTGACAAGTACAGATCCCACTGTTGATGCATGCCCCCCAGAATAACCTGAAAATAACATCCCATACAACAGCGCAGATGAGGCTGCATCAGGGTGAGATTCCTAGTGAAAAAGAAAGAAAAACGCTCTCAAACATACCTTTAATAAATTCACGTGCTTCTTCTGGACTAGATGGCTTCTCTCTAATCATCCCTCCATGGATCACAACCTCCATGGTATGAAAAAAAATCAGCACCGAGTTGGAATGTGCTTTATATGAAACATAATATTCCATTGTGAAAGAAAAGGTAGGACTAGTGTACACAGTTTGAGGTATATAAACATCTCCTTGAAATGTAAAGCAATGCTAAGGAAACATCATTTTTAATTTTTTTTTTGATTCATTCAACTAAATATATAGATTTGCCCTTCTATCAATGCAAACATGAGATTTTTCAAATTTATGAAATCAAAAAGAATTAAAGGCACAATAATAAGAAGCTGCTATACTTCAGATGAGTATGATCAAATGAGACAGAGGATAGAGATATGGCAGAATGAGAGATCAGAGATGTTAGGAATTAATGATGGAAGATAAACTATTCCTAAATATAACTTAAATTCAAAATAAGGGTCTCATTGAAGAAAATCCTTCAAAATTGTTGAGGGGTAAAATCGCCATTGCATTGATGACCGTGCAAAGGGTTAGGATCAACCCTGGCTCCCACTCACTGCGCGGTGCCCTCGAGAAATGAACCGACCGTTATACCTCGGTGGATCGAGGCACCTTAGCCCCTCGGCGAACCAAGGATCCCCCAAGTACGGATTACATCTCTACGCCTCGCTAGCCGAGCTATCCCTATCTCTCGGCCCCAGCCCGAGCGATCTCTATGCCTATCCATAACTCGGCCTGCCCGAGTGATATCTATACCTCTGCGGAATCAAATCATCCTCACGCCTAGCCTACTCCTTTGTCATACCTCGATAGACCGAGTCATCAGATACCTCGGCAAACCGAGCCTTTCCATACTTCGGTGGATTAGGCTGTTCTCCGTGTTTCGGCTCGACCGAAGCATTTAGGCACCTACCTCTGCGGAACCAGGATAACCAAACAAGGATCCACAGACAATCGTACCTATGCTACTGGGAGCAGCCTAGAGCCTATACGATCGCCGAATCTCAAAGCGTCGGATAGCCCTCTCGACCGTTGATCTTTTAACTAACAAGATACGGATCCCACCGGCCTCACAACAGCCTGATTCGAATCAGCCTTGAATCCCAACAACTTTCAGATCTCAACACGCTCAAAGAATTAGGTAACCGCCTATAAATAGCGCAGTTCCAGATTCTCTCAGGTAAGGGCATTCTTAACGTACTCTCAGCAATACTCTCAGGCTATCACTGCTCACCGCTTTCCGCCATTAGAACTCTGCTCAGAGCTCCCAAAAGGGTCATCCTGGAGGGACTCTTCAGCGAGAACCTTCTCCCCATATTTGTTCGTTGTTGATCTCATTGACTTGAGCGTCGGAGGGTCTTCCGCAGAGGGCCATCCCCAACGCCTCTCGTGTGAGGACTATTTTGCAGGTCCGCCCAGGAGGGAGCCCAATCCGAAGCTTGACCGCGCCGAGTTGGAGGACGGATTTCAGCAACAATAGATTGGCGCTAGAGGAAGGGTCCTCAAGTCCCTTAAACTTGAAAAAAAAAAGGATAAGGATCTCGATCTTGAAGAGAACCTCTTCAACGGCAAATCGAAGAAAGGCTACCTCTGAAGCCCGGGACCAGGTCGCCTTCCAGAGACCTAACCCGGTGAGCAGTATGGTGCCTCCGCCACCACCGATTGAAACTCCATCGTCACCAGCGGCTCCCGTGACCCAGGACTAGTTTGCCACACTGGTCCAGCATGTCCAAGCTCTGACCCATCTGATTCAAGGATGCCACGAAGCTCCCCGTCCAGCTGCTCCTGCTCTGCACCTTCCTGAGGAGGCCGCAGCCCCCATTTCCCCAGCAATCTCTTCTTCCGGTCCGCATGGAGTTGCAGACCCCCCTCGTCGCCTAAGGGAGCTGGGCCAGCCCCGCAAGGGGTCTGCGGCTAGATCTTCCTAGATCTCGCCGGGCCCAATCTCTCTCCCTGGTGTCTTCTCGCCACGGCTCGACACCGTCTCCGCGTTCTCCTTGTCCAGCCCCTCCTACTATGCCCGAAGAGATCCACTAATAGATAGGGGAGATGCGCAGGAGTTGGATGCTGCCAACAGGCCGTCCGCTTTAGCATAAGGCAAAGCAGGGCATTCCCTTCTCCAAGGAGATCATGGGGAAGTGATCCCCTCTATGTCAAGCTCCCCGTTATTGAGCCGTACCACGGATCCACTGATCCCGATGATTACCTCAGCAGCTTCAGTCCATCATGATGTTCCAGCGTCAGATGCGGTCCTCTATCGTGCCTTCCCCTCCACTCTAAGGGGATCTGCTCGAACCTGGTTCAATGGCTTAAAATCAGGTTTTGTTGATTCATTTGACGAGCTGAGTCGCCTCTTCATCAGCCAGTTCGTCAGCAGCAGCCGTCACCGGCGGAGATCTGATTCCCTCTCCGAGGTTAAGCAGAGAGAGGGGGAATCGTTGAAGAGTTATCTCAGCCGCTTTAACACGGCCCTCCTAAAAGTTGACCACCTCAATCACGAGGTGGCCATGTCCGCCTTGGCCGAAGGAGTGTCCAAGGAGGAAGACTTCTATCTAGCTCTAGAGGTTAACTACCCGAAGAGCCTGTCGGACATGATGTCCTGGTGGACAAATACGCCAGGATGGAAGAATCGAGGAGGTCGGCCCAGGCCGAACAAATGAAGAAAGAGGCAAAGGGCTCGGACAGGCAGCAAGCCCACCGCCGCGCTAGCCCGCCTCGCCACCGCAGAACTCCTCCGCCACCACCTCGAGACCGAACTCGGAGTCCGGCCCGAAGGTTCGACCGCTATACTCCCCTCACCGCGCCGAGAGCTCAGATCCTCATGGAGATAGAGCGCCAACTCCCCCGACCGCCTCTCTCCGAGGGAATGCGACCCGGAGAGACCCACCAAGTACTGCCGCTACTACCGGATCATGGCCATGACACCGAAGAATGCTGGCAGCTGAAGAATGAAATTGAGAGGCTCATCCAGAGGGCAGACTGAACCAATTCAAGAGAGCACCGAACCAAGGAATGGGGGTGACCGCCAGCTCGAGCCTCAGCAGCCTCCTCCAAATCCTCCGGCTGTTGGCCACATCAATGTGGTCGAGGCAGTCGGTAGCCCGTCGGATCGGTGGGATGATGAAGAAGATTGGCACAAAGAGAGCACGGACTGGTGAGCTCTCCTTCTCCGATGATGACCTCCAGAAGATACAGTTTCCGCATGATGATGCGTTGGTTGTATCTCTCAATCTAAACAACTATGATGTAAGCTGAATTCTTATTGATAGTGGAAGTTCTGTCAATGTTCTGTACCTCAATGTGTTTGTGAAGATGAAGCTACTCATGGAGAGCCTCCGAGCCGCGGACTCCACCCTAATGGGGTTCACCGGCGATGTTATTACCCAGAGGGGTCGTGACCTTGACGGTCCGGGCAGAAACTTGGCCCCGCGTTGCCACTGTTCACATAGATTCCTAGTGACCAAGCTTCGGTCGCCCTACAATGCAATTTTTGGGAGACCCGGCTTGATGTCTCTTGGGGCTGTCTCCATCCGCATCTAGTCATGAAGTTCCCTACCGAAGGGGGAGTTGGTGAAGTTCGAGGAAGCCAAGCTGTGGCTCGGCAATGTTTCGTCACCAGCCTTCAGTCCTAACTATCCAAAGTTGACGGGCTGACGCTCGGAGGATTTTGCCGAGCAACGAGGGGAGCCAGCCGAAGAGCTGGAGGAGGTGCCGCTGAACGAAGCCCGACCCGACCGAACTGTAAAGATCGGGTCGTTACTGAAAGGGAACCTCGGCTGGAGCTGATCGACTTTCTCCAGAAAAATACTGATGTCTTTGCCTGGTCTGCTTTGATATGCCGGGATCAGCCCAGACGTCCTCGTTCATTCTTAATGTGGACGAGATGTCCCGGCCCATCAAACAGAAGAAAAGAAGCTTTGCCCCTGAGCGATAGAAGGCTATTGAGGAAGAAGTCGACAAGCTTATCAAGGCGAATTTCATTCGGAAGGTAAACTACCCTAGCTGGCTGTCAAATGTTGTTATGGTGAAGAAGTCGAATGGCAAGTGGCGGATCTGCATCGACTTCACCGACCTCAACAAAGCATGCCCGAAGGGCAGCTTCCCTCCCCCGGATCGACCAGCTTGTGGACGCTACTTCGGGTC
Source organism: Calamus simplicifolius (assembly GCA_900491605.1). Lineage (NCBI taxonomy): Eukaryota > Viridiplantae > Streptophyta > Magnoliopsida > Arecales > Arecaceae > Calamus > Calamus simplicifolius. Next base: position 286,008 of record UESW01001740.1, on the reverse strand, counting down.
ACCAGATGCTGGCCTTTATGGATGCCTATTCGGGCTACAACCAAATCCGAGTGGCGCCCGAAGATGAAGAGAAAACCGTCTTCATAACCGACCGAGGTACTTATTGTTACCGTGTCATGCCTTTCGGTCTGAAGAATGCAGGTGCTACTTACCAAAGGCTGTGAACAAGGTCTTTAAGGAGCAGATTGGCCGTAACATGGAGGTGTACGTCGATGACATGTTGGTCAAAAGCAAAGAAGCATCCCAGCACATTGAGGATCTCTCGAGAGTTTTGCGACACTCCAAAAATATCGAATGAAGCTCAACCCACTAAATGCGCCTTCGGCATAAATTCTGGGAAGTTCCTGGACTTCATGGTTTCCCAGCGAGGCATTAAGGCCAATCGCAGAAGATCCAGGCCCTTCAGCAAATGGCGCCTCCAACGTCCATCAAGGAGGTCCAGCGTCTGACGGGAGGATCGCGGCCCTCAACCGCTTCGTGGCTCGGTCAGACGAGAGATGCCTCCCTTTCTTCAAAGCTCCGATCAGCTAAGAATTTTCAATGGTCTCCCGAGTGTCAGAAATCGTTCGAGGACCTCAAAAGGTATCTCGGCTCTCCACCCCTCCTCAGCAGTCTGAATCCGAGGGAATTGTTCTTATACTTGGCAGTTTCGGAAGGCGCAATTGGATCAGTATTGGTCAGAGAAGAGAAAGGACCCAAAAGCCGATCTATTATGTCAGCAAACTGCTCCGAGATGCCGAGACAAGGTACACCCGGATCGAGAAGTTAGTTTTGGCCCTGATAACGTCGGTCCGGAAGCTGCGACCGTATTTTCAGGCACATTCTGTGACGGTCCTGACCGACCAACCATCAAAGTGGTGGTCCATCGTCCGGAGACATCAGGAAGAATGACCAAATGGGTCGTCGAGCTAAGCGAGCATGACGTCCGATACCAACCTCGCCCGGCCATCAAAGCCCAAGTTCTAGCCGATTTCTCCTCGAATGCACTATCCCCAAGGACGGCTCCGCTCCAGACTCCTCTGAACATCCGAGGCCCGATGCCCTGTGGCTGCTCCACGTTGACGGATCATCCAATGCCAACAGCTCCGGTGCTGGCTTAATCCTCACCAGCCCAGAGGGGGCGACCTTCGAATATGGCGTCCGCTTCTCCTTCTCAGCCTCCAATAATGAAGCCGAGTATGAAGCTCTGCTCGCCGGACTCCGAATTGCCCGTGACCTTAAAGTGAAGAAGCTGAATGCCTTTACCGACTCTCAGTTGGTGGCCTGTCACGTGCGGGGCGAGTTCGAGGCCCGGGAGCCGAACATGATTCGGTATCTTCAAGAGGTGCGGGACTTACTTTCCCATTTCTCGAATTTGAAGTCATTCAGATCCCCAGATCCGAGAATGCACGCGCCGACCTATTGTCCGGCTGGCAACCACGGGATCGATGGATTCCGAGCAAAGTTTCCCTGGAGATTCTGGAAAAACCAGCATCGCGGAGGCTGACCGAGTGATGCAGGTCGAGGTCGAACCATCCTGGTTCGATCCCATATTTAAGTATCTTAAAGAAGGGTCGCTCCCAGCCGACTGAAGAAGCAAGAAAGCTAAAGTTGCAGGCCACTCATTATGTGCTGATCGATGACCAACTGTATAAGCGGTCCTTCTCCATGCCGCTGCTTAAGTGCCTTCGCCCATCTGAGGCCGATTATGCCCTTCGGGAGGTACATTTGCGGCAACCATGGGGAGCCGATCCTTATGCCACAAGGTGCTGCGCCAGGGGTATTATTGGCCCACCATGCAAAAGGATGCTGATGATCTCATCCGAGCCTGCGACCCTTGTCAGAGACATTCTAACATTCAGAGGCTCCCCTCCGCCAGCTTGGTCCCTATTTCCTCTGCTTGGCCCTTTGCTAAGTGGGGGATGGACATTCTTGCCCGTTTTCCCTCGCCGCAGGATAGAGAAAGTTCTTATTTGTCGCCATTGACTACTTCACCAAGTGGGTCGAGGCCGAAGCAGTTGCCCAGATAACCGAAGCTCGGGCTAAGGACTTCGTATGGAGATCCATTATCTATCGTTTCGGCCTCCCACACACCATCATCACCGACAATGGCAAGCAGTTTGATAACCCTAAGTTTCGGAAGTTCAGCATGGAATTTGTCATCGCCTCACATCAGTCGGGCATCCGCAAGCCAACGGAGAAGCCGAAGTAACCAATCGGACCCTACTCCAAGGGATCAAGGCTCGGCTAGCCAGAGCCCGAGGCAGATGGACGGACGAGCTTCACCACGTCCTATGGACCTACCGCACCACCCAGAGAGTTTCCCACAGGCGAGACCCCATTCCGGATGGCCTTTGGCACAGAAGCCATCATCCCCTGGAGATAGGACTCCCCTCTCGCGGTGGAAAGCTACTCGGAGGAGGCTAACGAGCAGCTCCGCACCAACCTCGACCTGGTGGAGGAGATCAGAGAGAAAGCTCGGATCAGAGTAGCTGCCTATCAGCAAAGAGTGGCTCGTTATCACGCCTCCAGAGTCAAAGAAATTTTCTCGCCTGGCGATCTTGTCCTCGGAAAGCATCCGTCTCCAAACCGCTGGAACAAGGAAAGCTGTCTCCGAACTGGGAAGGCCCTATCAAGTGGCGAAAGTCATCGGGCCCGGTACCTACAAGCTCCAGGATCTGAACGGGAAATCTATTCCCGGACTTGGAATTCGGACAATCTTCGCATATACCATCAGTAGGGTACGCTTCTATAGACTTGCCCCTTTTATGGTATTGATATCTTGTTTCTGTGATCCGCGCATAATCGCTGCAATCATTTTCTTGAAAAGTCATAATGAAAACAGATGTTGCTTACCAATTCTTGGCACGACCGAGCCGCCTCCTTGAGCAGGAAATCTCTGTACCTCGGCTGGGCCAAGTCCTGTTTCACAAAGATTCGGTATGGCCGAGCACTCCCAGTACGGCTGGGAGCCAAGTGATCTGCAAGCCTTTGGCCGGATTGGGCAGCTTACAAGCCCCGGCCGAGCCAAACGATGTAAAAGCCTTTGGCCGGATCCGGACAGCTCACAAGCCCCGGCCGAGCCAAACGACGTAAAAGCCTTTGGCCGGATCCGGGCAGCTCACAAGCCCCGCCGAGCCAAACGCGTAAAAGCCTTTGGCCGGATTCGGGCAGCTCACAAGCCCCGGCCGAGCCAAACGGTGTAAAAGTCTCAGTCGGATTCGGGTAGCTTACAAGCCCCGGCCGAACCGAGATCTCCAAATAGTCTCCGAACTTCGGCAGGGCCGAGCAATGTTCCTCGCGCCATGGCGCCACCAGGTATACGCTCTATGGCTTCCAAAAGCCTCGGCAAAAGCCGAAGTGCATCTCTTATTAACAGAAACCTCGGCCAAGACCGAGCGACATATCAGAACCCTCGGCCAAAGCCGAATGGAATTTCTTATTAATCTTTGAAGCCTTGGATGAAGCCGAACGGCCCCGGCGATTCTGCAGTAACAGCAAGGCCGGTTGATTTCTTAGACATTTTAATGCAATCAATACGTCTCATCATACTTCGGCGCAAGTAAGCAATCCCTTTCTCTGCCCATCAGCAGAGTTGCGCAAGTCTCTCCTCCTTAAGGAAGGACCTACTTAGCCCCTTTTTATCGGGCCCCGCCTATTTGGTGGATTGGTAAGGTCGCCCAGGCCTCCCTCGACTTGAACAAGACCAGTGCCTCCTCTGAAGGGGGTCAAACACTATGAAAATGCCTGACGAAGGCGGTGCCACCCAAGCACAGTCAAAGGTTTACGAACGAGCATGACTCGGTAAACCTAAAACGGACAAGACTGCATAGTTATGTCAACAGGGAAAAGTAGGCAGTTAAAAAAGAAAGGAACAAAAAACTTTCTTTATTCCGTTAATCGATGAGAAATACAACCTATGAAGAGGTATTACAAGCGCACTACAACGCAGGAGGTACAAGCAAATGAATTAAAAAGCAGCTTCGGCCTTTGGTGTCGCTGCAGCATCCGAGAAATCAGAGAAATCATGCGACTCCAGCTGAGCCGCTGATCCCTCAGACGGACAAGCCAAAAGACCCAAACTGGGCTGAAGACCTGTGGATGCCGATGCTGAGGAAGCATCCCCCAAGCGGAGTGCTGGACTGCCAGCCACCGCCCAAGCGCATAGACAGGGAACCAACAGACCCATACATCCCTCCTCCTCCTCATAGCAAAAGATTCCTCAGTCGAATGAACCGAGGAATTCGGCCGAAGGAGGCGAAATTCATGTAAACCATGGGGGGCACGCATGTCGTGCATTTCCTGTGATCCCCGTGATCGGCAACAAAGAACACACAGAAAACGCATACGTGCGCTCCCCATATGACTTCTGCGGGCCTCCCGTGCGCTCTCCATATAACCTCCGAGAATTCCTCCCTTGAGGACTACCCGCTCTTCAATAGCTTCTCCATCACCCAGCTATCTGGGACGAACCAACCTTCAAAAAGAAGGCTCAGACTCTCCGCTCTCAACTTCAATGAAACAGACGCCATGGAAACTCTTGCAACTTTCAGAAAAGAAAGTCTTGGGAGATAGCCTAACACGGCTCGCTCCTCCCATTTTATAGGCAGACGGACCGGGAGCAGCTATTAAAGCAGAAAGCCCCGAGATTCAAAACGCTCTGGCCACACTGCCGCGTGGCGTCTCAGGATGAAAAGAGCGCTTTTCAATGCGCTCCAAACGCATTTCCTGGGCCATGACGCACGCAAAAGATCTCCCTCTGATCTCGAATCAAGAGTCTTAAATGCAGGAAATCGTCCGCCAGTCCTTGAGATACGGTCAGATTGGGAAATCGCCTTATGAAAACGACGCCCTCCAATGGCGATCGAATGCTTATCTCGTACGTTAAAAAGACCCGCGTTGGAAAAGGCCAACGGGATAAATGCCCTACGCAAAAAACAAAGCGTCCTTTGGAAAACTACAAACCCACCCGGGCAAAAAAACAAAATGGTTTCTCATGGACCGGACCATCCGCCAAATCTCGGCCGAAGCACTCACGCAGTTTTTTTTTGGTCACCGAACCATCTTATGCCTCGGCCAAACAAGCCGATCCCTTGCTTCGAGTTGACAGAACTATCTGCCTAGTCTCAGCCCCGGCCGAGACATCAACCATGGATCTAGCTGAACTATCTATTATACTTCGGCCTAAACCGAGGCATCGCTTTTTGCTTCGACTCGAAGACGGGATAGTCTCCTTATGTCGGAAAAAACCGAGGTGTCTCTTTTTGACTCGGTAAAAACCGAATGTTCCCTTATTCCCGGTCCAAACTGAGATAACTACACTCACCCCCAATGTTAGCGGGACGCTCCTTATGCTTGGCAAAACCGAGCGATATACTACGCTCCGACTGGAACTTATGAGTTCCCCTTACCTCGGCTAAAACAGGGGCACCATACTTTAGTCTCGCCAAGATCACCTGAGATCCCCGAAAGGGGTGGTCCGTTCGTAAGGCTCACATGATGAGAACGAACATTTCGAAGATGGCAGCGAACACGAAAGTTGCGGAAATCCTTTTTTATTCATCATAAAAAGAAAAAGAAAAACAAAAAGAAAGAAAAAAAGACACACGAGCCCTCATTGGGGCTTCTTGTCTCCATCAGGCGCTGCCGAGCTCTCCCCACTGCAAGCTTAGCTCGGCGGTGAAATAGCAACTGTTGCTGGAGAGTCGTCACTTGCCCTTCCAGCCGACTGTTGATCCGACAAAGGAGCTCGTGCTCCCTCGTGGAGATGGCCAAGTACTCTTCTACCATCTTCCGAGTTGGTCGTGGCCCGCGAGCATCGACAACAGGTCCTCCCTGTCGATAGTCATCGGAGTGCAGCTCCAATGGAAGCCCCCTCGCGGAGGAACCTGCCCCTCGCAACCATTATAGTCATCACCTGGCGCTCCAGTAGACCCCCCTTTATTTTCAGAAGCCATCTTATTATCCTAAGTTTCGGAGGTCAACAAGAGAAGTGAGTAACAAGGGCGTCCCCCGTCCGTATTTAAATTACCTCTCGTGGGTATTTCGATCGCTCGGGCCATCAACTCCAATGTCACTATTGCGGAAGCTCGCCATGCGTCACCACCTCAGTGGGTGCTCGCAGGAAACGAAGAGTTGCGCTCCCTCGCCGAAGAGGATCAATAAATAGCGACGAGGCGCTCGAGAGGCGCCCCCTTCTTGGGACCAAACTCCCTCCGATCTGCCGGATTCCTTTGAATTGAATATCCTCGAAATAAGCGGAAAAGAGGAAAAAGGCACATAATGGAGACAAAGGAAATTTCTATAGGCGATCAACAAAGAGGAAAATGATAATACAAAATCCGAACCGGTCCTCGGTTATCAGGGCACGAGCCCGACTCAGGAGCATCACGGCCGACACTGGAGAAACATGGCTAGACTGCCCACTTCGAAGGTGGTCGATCGATGAGCCTGGGCACCCCTGCGTCGCTCGGATGGCTCTCCCCTTTCGACCATCCACATCCGGGTCTACAGTTGTATCAGTCCCCAGGAGGACATCTACGTCAACATCCGAGACCTCCTCATATTCGGTTCTACTGATAGCTCGGTCCCTGGGGTCCGCACGTCATGACCCTCCACCTCAAGGAAAGAGAGGTCCCATTTCGGGTGCTCCCGAGATATCTTGACTCGAACCTCCTCCACGCCGAGCTGGAACGCCTCGGCACAGGTCGCATCCTGTTCGCCCCGAAGCAGGGCAAGTTGCCTTTCAGCCTCAGCAACCTGGCCTTCGAGCTCCAAGCTCCTCCGGCGATTGACACTAGCTCTCCTTGCAGGGTCTCTAATTGACTTTGGCCCTCGAGTTTGCTTTCTCCATCTGTGAGCATAGGATCAGTCGGTGCAACAGTAACAAAATAGGGGAAGTAGAAGAGACGATATCGTACCTCCCCCTCCTGCCGGGCTATTTTCTCGGTCAATTCCTCTACCTCGTCGAGGGCCCTCAGCTTATCGGCCTTGACCTGCTCGATCCTATCCTTGAGGTCGTTGATTCTCGACTGCTTATTGTTGACTTCCTCCCTGGACTGAGAGAGCTCATCGTCGAGCTTGGCAATTTTCTCCTGATGCCATTTGATCCGATCATCCCTGGCAATAACGCAATGCTGCAGCTGCCGGATCTTATCCTCCGTCTCACGAGCATTTTATTAAGGGACTCCTCTCCTCGGCGGCGTCTGTTCTTAGCCTGTCCCAACTCTCGTCAAACTGTTTCTTAACAGTTTCCATCTCTCCAGCATGCTTAGACCTAATCCGCGATAGCTCCAAACATGCCTCATACCTCGTCCGAAGCCCATGTAGCTCCCTGACTTCGAGCCTCAGCCTGGACGCTTCATCGAGGGCGGCCTGATGTAACCCCCTCGCCCTCGCCAAGTTCTTATTGGCAACGTCCAGAACTCGTTCGAGTTTATCAGATGCCTCCGCTGCAACCGGAGCTCGGCGCTGGGTCTCCTGGCCTGGATGCTGGCCCCTGTTGCCAGGTTCAAGCGCCAGCATAGCGCCCTGGTGATCAAAGCGCTCTGTGAAACAAAACACAAGTAAGAAAGCGCAATCAAGTCGACCAGAAGGCACCCATTGCTCTGAAACAGCAACTCACCCGAGAGGCGTAAGACCTAGCGAGTTCCATAAGGGCGGGGTTGTCAATTTCAGGAAGGAGGTGGATATCCTTCGCCACATTCGCTAACCAAATGCGGCGTCGATGAGATCCAGGTCCGCGAACTCATTCGCCGAGGGACCCGCTCGGGTATAACGCCGACTTCATCAGGGCAGCGAACGCCACCTCGATACCGGGTCCAAACCACCGGGCCGCACGTCCGAGGGACTAGTTCGGACAACCCCGGGCTGAGAAGCCTTCAACCGCCGGCCTCCTTCAGCAAAATCTTGGCCTGGGATTCCTCGGACACCTCTGCTAACCCAGACGCCAATATCCTCTCACCAGCCCCTCCAACCTCTTCAGGAGGAAGCTCTTTAGCAGGAGACTTCTCTCGGGCCTCCGCCACTGTCGGCCCAACATCACCGCTCCTTACTCCCTCCGAAGGAGGCCCTTCGACGGTAGGCTCACCCTGAGCCTCGACTACGACCGCCCCCTCTATTTCTCTGCCAAAGCTAGAGACATCTACTCGCTCGAGGAGGGAACCCCCGGAATACCGACCTCTGTCGAACCTAACGGTAACTCATCTCCAGAAGAGGGGACTGCCAAACAAGCTAATGGGGCCTCATCCGAGCTGTCCGCTATCTCCACCACCGAAGGACAAGGGATCTCAACGATCCTTCCTGAACCCTCTCCTTCTCTGCTCCTCCGTCGCGACTATCGCTTCTTTCCCCAACTGAGAAAATCCCTCTCTCACCGCCGACGCTCCTACCTTCTCTTTTTTCGGTGACAAGGAGCGCGGCTAACTTTGACTCGCCGGTCTCGACGAGTGCTCTTCGGAAAGGCGAACCTTCTGCTCAGACTTGCGTCTTTCCCCGCTACCGGTCCCTCTTGGGCGCTTGCCCAACTCCTTTATACGACCCGCCAGCGCAGATCTCTTGGCTGCAGGCACAGGGGGCAACGATCAAACCGGGATATGCTTGCTCAAGCAAAATCAATAGAAAAGGGAAAAAGGAAGGGACTTACCCTGTGTGTCGATGGGGCTAAGCCCGGCTGCGAAAAGAGCCTCTCAGTAAGTCATTAGCCGAAAACACTCGGCCATCACAGAGGACCTCTAGGTCCTCCTCTCCTGTTCGGACAGAGCCGGATGCGCTTCCATGTCCCTGACAAAGTTTTCCCATACCCGTGGGAAGTCGAAGCCGATATTTCCCTTGGCAATGAAAAATCGGACCTTCCACTCCTTTATGGACGACTTATCCGTTATCGTCTTGAGCGACCTTCAAGGTCCGATATAGGACCACTCCGAGTTCCTCCCAAACGTCAGGTGGTTACAGGCACGGAACAGGGGGAGAGTTGCTGTTACCTGAACCTGGCTGCACATCGAAATAAACCCAATGATGCTGTGCCAGCTGTTAGGAGCCACCATTATCGGGCAGATGTTGTAAAATTTCATAATCTCCTTCACCAGGGGGCGAAGGGGGAACCGAAAGCCTGCCTTCAGGCTATCTTCATAAATAAAAGTCCCGTGCTCTAGTTCCTACGAAACCCTATGCTCGGGTTCCGGTAATCGCAAAAGAACATCCGAAGGAACGCCATACTTCTGTATTCTCTCCAAGTCTTCGGCAACAATCTTGAAACATGTCACTGGGACTATCATGCTGCCAGGCCAAAAGGGACACCGAACGGGGTTACAGAAGAAGCAGAACGAAATTCTCCAAGGAAGGAAGCGCTGCAAACAGGAACGGCGCTGCTTCGACCTTGCTTTCCCCAAAAGAAACCGCTTCAAAAGGAAGATAAAGCGTCTCAACCAAGGTACTCGGAACCACCATCACAGGCGCCGTGGAAATCGGGATTTGCTACGTGGCGCTCCCCCAACCGTTGTCCCTAAGAAATGACGGATCCATCCTGTAAAGGCAGGGCGGCCGCGTGACATTAAATATGGCATCATTACGCAAGCTGTCAAATCCAGATCCCTTCTTCCGGATCGTGCCACTTGGAACTATACTTCCTACGCCCGAACCTACGCTTCGAACTAGGGAGTGGGGGACGTGTTGAGAGTAAAATCGCCATTGCATTGATGACCATGCAAAGGGTTAGGATCAACCTGGCTCCCACTCGCTGCGCGGTGCCCTCGAGAAATGAACCGACCGTTATACCTCGGTGGATCGAGGCACCTTAGCCCCTCGGCGAACCAAGGATCCCCCAAGTACGGATTACATCTCTACGCTTCGCTAGCCAAGCTATCCCTATCTCTCGGCCCCAGCCCAAGCGATCTCTATGCCTCGCTAGCCGAGCTATCCCTATCTCTCGGCCCCAGCCCGAGCTATCTCTACGCCTCGCTAGCCGAGCTATCCCTATCTCGGCCCCAGCTATCTCTACGCCTCACTAGCCGAGCTATCCCTATCTCTCGGTCCCAGCCCGAGCGATCTTTACGCCTCGCTAGCCGAGCTATCCCTATCTCTCGGTCCAGCCCGAGCGATCTCTATGCCTATCTATAGCTTGACCTGCCCGAGTGATATCTATACCTCTGCGGAATCAAATCATCCTCACGCCCAGCCTACTCCTTTGTCATACCTCGGTGGACCGAGTCATCAGATACCTCGGCAAACGAGCCTTTCCATACTTCATCGGATCAGGCTGTTCTCCGTGCCTCGGCTCGACCGAAGCATTTAGGCACCTACTCTGCGGAACCAGGATAACCAAACAAGATCCACATAGGCAATCATACCTATGCTACTGGGAGTGGCCTAGAGCCTATACGATCGCCGAATCTCAAAGCGCCGGATAGCCCTCTCGACCGTTGATCTTTTAACTAACAAGATACGGATCCCACCGGCCTCACAACAGCCTGATTCGAATCAGCCTTGAATCCCAACAACTTTCAGATCTCAACACTCAAAGAATCAGGTAACCGCCTATAAATAGTGTGTTCCAGATTCTCTCAGGTAAGGGCATTCTTAACGTACTCTCAGCAATACTCTTAGGCTATCACTGCTCACCGCTTTCCGCCATTAGAACTCTGCTCAGAGCTCCCAAAAGGTCATCTGGAGGGACTCTTCAGCGAGAACCTTCTCCCCATATTTGTTCGTTTGATCTCCATTAACTTGAGCGTCGAGGGTCTTCCGCAGAGGGCCACCCCAACGCTCTCACGTGAGGACTGTTTTGCAGGTCCGCCCAGAGGGAGCCCAATCCGAAGCTTGACCGCGCCCGAGTCGGAGGACGGATTTCAGCAACAACAAAAATCAACGGGTAGCTTTCTCAAAACCTGCTTTCATTGGTTGTCAAGCCCAATCTACTCTATTGTCTTCTTGCTCTCGTTCAGGACTTTGAAAACGTTGCACATAGCAACCACAAAATAAGATCATCAACTTTATGTTCATTTAACCATGCTAAATCTCTTTGGTCCCAATAGAAATCATGAAATTGTCTCCATGAGTTGACTGCTTTTTAGACCCTATCTTCAAAATTTTCTTCATCATTCAATTCCACATTTATTCATGTCTTCATCATAACTATTGATGGCACACCATCTTCTCCAACATATACCATGGAACCCTGTCTTAAGAGTAGCAGTAACTTCACCTATAACAAACGTACAGAGAATGAGGCAAAATCTATATCTGCTATTAGTGTACCCATTATTTGAAGCTTCCTACCATCTTGAGAACAAATTTCACTTTTAAAATCCTCTCTCACAAACTATAAGGTGTTCAATATTTCTTTAAACCAAGGTTGTAAATCATATTGTGTCCTGTCTCGATTTTTCATTAAATGGAGTGCACCACTGTCCTGTCCTGTCTCAACATTTGGATGGGTCAAAGGGTATCTCAAGGCATCCCAATTGGGACACTAGGATGATTATGGAATGTTCCTCTCCCGACACTTGGGCCAGTAACCTATTCCAACATCCCAGAACCTAAAACCCTGCTTTAAATTCTAACGAACAATTGGTTTGTTAACATATACTCTAACCACATCCTACTTTGAATTTCTAGAACTCATAAAGCAATAACAAAAGTACAAATGGTAGCATTACATTGCTTAGCCAGGAATATGGATATAAGGGACAAGAAGTCTCACTTGATCGGCAGTTATCAAAACGGTCGGCTCAGCAGCATCTCCTATAAAACCATTGCTCCGAAGCCTCGGTATAATGGCATCCGCCTGAGATCAAAGCATCCATATCCAGCGTTGGTTGTCCATTGTATTACAGTCAGAACTTCGAACCCAAGTGCGGTAAGGTCAAGTAGTCAAATCGTCGAACACCTTGAACCCAAGTGTAGTAAATCGCGTAACGTACCTTAGCTTCAGCCAGGGCCGTCACCAGCTCCTCCGGCTTCTCCTTCCGAATCTCCTTCTCGTCAATGTCCGCACTCTAAAAGCCATAAAACCACGTCATCTCATGCACCCTTCTATTTTTTTTAAAAAAAAATTATGGGAATATATATAGAGAGAGAGGGGAGGATGGGTGAAGAAAGAGAGGACGTGGGTAGGAATAACAACAAACCATGACCGTGAATTCGTATCCCATCTCGGCCAGTATCCGTCGGCGAGACGCCGATGCCGACCCCAATATTACCTGCCATTATTTAAAATATTAATAACGAACATTAAAAAAATTATACAATAAAACATAAACCAAATATCGAGAGACTAGAGGGAGGACCTCCTAATAATAATAAAAATAATAACAATTAAGATAACCAAAAATACGACCTTAAAAAGAGAAGCCCTTGAAGCCATTCTCCCCTTCCCTGTGCGCGAGGAAGTCCGGCGTCCCAATATTCGGGACGGCTTTTGTCCGGAAGCCGATTTGGTACACTGCTCCGCGGGACAGCATAAGAAAAGATAAGATGGTCTTCCTGTCACCTAACGAGACATGAGGATGGGACTGCAGAGTATACTATATATATATATATATATAATCAAAAATTCATGTGTTATTAGGTATGGGAGAGGCATGATGAGAGAAGGATGAAGATTGGTTATTTTTCACAAGGGGGAGGTAGAACAAAAAATTTTTATTTATAAAAATAAAATAATAATTTTATCACATAAAGTATGATCATTTTATCATACTCATCATCTCATCTTTTAAAGCAACGAAAGAGATGGCAATTTTAATATTATAATTATTTTTACATATTTTTAAATATAAAAATTATTTTTTAAAATTTTTATCAAAAATTTACATGTTATTATTAGGTGTAGGAAGGGAAAGAAAAGGATAAAGATTTATTTTTTATAAGATGAAAATAAAATAAAAAAAATTTTATTTATAGGATGAATAAAGATTTTTTTTATCAAAATGAAGATTGGAAGTGTGATTTAAAGATGATTATTTTAAATCATATATCTTATTTAAGATAAATTTTATTTTTATAAAAAATATTTTTATTCTTATTATTAGAGATATAAGAATAAATATATTTTTGCCTCATTTTGTTTTTATTTGATTAACTTCATAAGTTATTTTTATATTTTTATTAAATATTTAAATATTTTATTAAGAGAAAGGAGAGAAGAAGGGGGTAATAAAAAAAATTCAATTTACCGGACGGTTGGATGGAAATTAATTTGAGGAAAATTGGGATCACAGGGCCGCCGCTCTTCGCCCCACGAGGTGGGGGACCCGCCATCCACCGGCGTCTCGGCACGACACGCGTCGGAGAGCCGATAAGAGGCCGCGTGGCAAATCCACCGATGCCCGGGTCCGGGTTCCAGCGGGCGGCGCCCATGGGAAGGCGGGGATCCAAAGCGAAGGGCGGCGCCTTCCCACGATTCTTATCTTTTTATTACTCTACACCGCAACTCCACTCCACCGCCTTTTAGCCCTGCCTTTCCCTCCAGAAAATTCTATATGCTAGCTTTCATCTCAAGCAAACAATAAGCTTTCCTCTTTCCATATCAACTCCCCTCCTCTCCCTCTCCTCCTCAAGAAAAGAAATTTATAGACCTCCTCCTCCTCCTCCTCCTACTCCTACTAGATTTCTTCAAGATTATAGTATCAGAAGAACGGTCTTCCTCTTTGGTTACCCTCGGTATATTCACCATCTTGACTCTTTCTAGCAGGCTATATTACAGCTTTCTCCATTCTGTGTGCTATCTATCTTAACATTAACATACTTGTATGCTTTACTTCCATCAGTGTTTAGATTAGATTCGTTGTGATTTCTTCAAGGTATGTTGTTTTAAATATCTGACTTGGTGCACAGCTTCACGAATGACATAATGCCACCATGCAATTTATTTAAATTCCGAACTCTTGAATTAATATCAAATCTTCAACTAATCTTTTTATTGCTGCGGCTGAGACAAAATAGCAATTCACAATGTTTTATTTTAATAAGAGATCATTAGGCATGCTGGTATTATATTATTGAATGATGTGAAATTGTTTATTGAACAAACTCTCTTTCATGTTTGCTTGTTTGGTGAGCTGGGTTTGATATGAGTGAGAGAATGAGAGCACTTTTTTTCTCCCTTTTGGTTGGATTTAGGGATGGAATCACAGACAGGTCGGTCTGAGATGGAGCTTCCAAGACCTACCTCCCCTTGCTGGAAGAAAAAGTCAGCAGATGAGGGCTTTGTGGCTAATTTTAAGGACCACTTTGATCAGCTTGTCCACACTTCCATGGAGCAGCACAGGATTTGCCTCAAGAAGAGCATTAGGGAACTTAAGGAGTACATTAGGCTCAGGAGACAAGGCAATGTAATTGCCAATTCCCTTCCTTTTCAAGTGCCTTTATTAATTTTTCAGTTAATGAATTTTGGTATCGGTTTTTTGATCAGATGGTTAAAACAACAAAGATAATAACAGTGAGAGGGATTCAGAAGCTGGAAATGAGAAAAAAAGTTCGGTGCCGGTCCAGGAGACTACATCCATATAGGATCCAGCATGGTTGATGATTTCTTCTTGATGACAGTTTTGGAGCATTTTCATAGGTTGCAAGATATGATTACTTATTGGTGGCAGCTTTGAAATCTTCTCTAGATCATAAGACTCAATTTTTCTTTTTCATTTTAAAGCACTGGACAAATGGATAACTTGGATACACTTTCCAAGGTGCATAGCTTTTAGTTACTCATTAACTTGGAGTTTTACAGTAATTTGTGGTTCAATTATCCCTGAGCTCTTGCTTTTTTTTTTTTTTGGGGAGGAATTAGTGATTTGTTTCACTAATTAGTTGAGCATGCCCTTGAGCTCTTGTTATTATCTGTTGAAAGACTTGCAAACTGAAATTAGTTTTGCTTTCAATGGTCCTGTTTCTATTGTTATAGTATTTCAGCTTTGAGTGAGTTTGCACTACTTCAACAGTTGTAGAACTTTCTTCATGAAACAGCAGTGCTGGTTGTTTTTATTGCTGTGTTTTTGTTTGTATTGCAGTGTGCAGTGTTTGTTTCTTTTGTTCCATGGACACGCTCTACTTGAGATCAGTTCAAACACTTATACAGTGCAATGATTTAGGTTCAAGTTTTGTAGTTCTTAGTTATCTTATGCTGGCCGCCTCTTTTTCCTGAGGAAGATTCTTGAATCGAATTTTAATATTCATCATTGAACCTTGTTTTCCATGAATTGTGATTTGAATCCTTCCTTTTATACCTTGCTTGCATCTAATATTTTTCAAAAAATTGATTGCAGAATCAAATATGAATTTCCTTCCATTGTTCCTTGGAACTTTATGCTTGTTATATAATTATATTTCAGAGTTTTGTCCATGTAATTGATATTTGTGGTTTTTCTTTTTTTTTTTTTTTGATAGAAAAAATTGCTTTAGTGTGGCAAGGATAATTTACGCCCTAGCATTAGCATCTGGTATAGAAAATAAATCATAAGAAAGGGTATCAATCTAAATTAACTTGTGAGAAAGTGTCATGTAGCAAAATGATTTGCAGCATGGTTTGCCTGCTTGAAAACATGATTTATAACAATAGAGGGATTGCATGAAAAGAATATCATCTTTGTTCAATGAAGCAATGAGTGGAGATATTTTTTTCTCTCAATATTCTCTTACTCATTTTGCTTATTAAAATGGCAAAAGATAAACATGCAAAACTTCAAGACAAACTCGATGACCAAAGCATTAAATTACATATCCTATTTTCTATATACTATAAAGTTGGCCTGGTATTCCAAATACAAGACACTATTAAGACCAGACGCATGCACTTTATTAGCTTACACTTCTTCCATGCCATTTATGGGATATCCACACAACCATATCATAAATTTTCGATTATATAGACTAGCATAGTCGTTCTTTAAAAATCTGGATTAATTGAATGTCACGTTATGGAGTATTTTGTGTAAACCCGTTATGGTTAGTGATCATCATTTATGTTAATGGATTATTTAATGCACCTTAGGATGGTATGGTCTTTATTAAGTACGGGCCTTATGAGTATGCGGCCTATAATGGGTAGAGCACATATTAAATTGATTGTGAAGAAGAAATTCTTACCCTCATCTTATAAATATTGTTGTAGACTCAGTCATAATACTTTTATTTTCCGTAGGGTAATAAAAAAGCCTTTTCTTTTGCCACATATATTAAAAATCTTGGTTAGGTTCTGCAACAAAAGAGAGTTATGAACTCAGTTATAACTTATTTTATCTTATATATTCACATATATTCATTATATTGAGATTATCAATTATATTTTGAATTTATTTAATCTAGATTTTCTAGCAAGTAGTATTAGAGCCATAATTAATCTCCTATATGAGTTATGCGTACAAGAAAATTTAAATATTATTATTTTTTGTTTTATTTTGTGTGAAAGACGTGATCTGATTTGATCCCTATTTTTCTAGGGCTATTATACTTATGATTATTGATCCCTAATTTGATGGATTTTATTTAAGCGTGTAATTTTCATTGATTTATGATATTTGGAAAGAGAGACGACAGTTTTCCAAGAAAAAAAAAAACCACTGTAAATCCCTATAGATCATGGAACCTAACCCCATTATTCATTGTTATTCTAGCTTTATCTCTACTTATTCTTGGTTGTTCCAGTGCTATTCTCATCCCTATTTCGGTACCCTATATATTGTGGGTGGATGAGTAACCACCACCTAAGCATGAGTTGGCCGCCGCTTGGGGTGATGAGTAACCACCGCTTTATCGGAGATCATTCCGGCTAGGAGTTCTCTTTTTTTCCGCCTCCTCACGGCCAATCGGCCATCGGAGGATGGTGACATTGATGCAGGGCGCTTGAATACCTGCTAAATCATTTAGGTAGTGTTTGATAGAAAAAATATTATTCATGGATAAGTGTACGGGATAGAGTTTATCCCCTATCTATCTCTAGGGATATCTCTTGGCTATCTCATTGATCATATCAAATGCAAAAAGATAAATTCATAGAATAACTTTTTTTTTACTCTTATTTGAAGGGATAACCAGCTATTTCTGCATTCTCCAGGGAATAAATTGAGGGATATCCCATGGTTAACCATGGATTATTCCTTTGATTAACTTTATTCCCCAGCTATCCCTTATAGTTATGACTTTTGGGGATAAGAAGGGATATCTTCTGAATATCCCCTTTTATCCCCTATTTCAAACATTACCTTAGATTGCATTTGAATAATGATAAGATAATTTGAATGATAACATAAATTATATATAAGATAGATTATTACTTAATAAATTAGTAATAATTTGTGATTGCTGAAATTTCAAAACCCTCCCTGATGCCTTCTTGGAGCGTGGATTCCCTGTACCTGAACTCGTATGCCACGGCTGGGTGCACGCCTAGGGAACAGAAGATCCACGTTCTCCGTCTTCGATCATTGTTTAGCACCAAAGAAGCATGTTGTGACACCAGCCGTGACCAGAGAGCCCACTTTCTAACCTTTGTCGTGAAGTGTGATTGTCTGCTGGAGGCTTGAGACAATTTTCATTTATAACCTATCGCCTATGCCTCACCCTGATGAAGTGGATTAATGAGCTCATAACATTCATGCAAAAAATTTAGACTCTGTTTAATATGTGAGATAAGAAGAGATATTTTTTAAATATTTTTTTTATTTTTAAAAATAATAATTAAAAAAAATAGTTCAGCAAAAAAAATTAATTAGAAAGAATAATCTATATTTAATCATGAATTATTTTTTAAACTTATTTCCTAGATATCTCAGAAATAACTATAGTTATTCCTTGGCAAAGCTGTTATTTTAAAAGATGATTATTTCTTGAATTATCCTTTAGATAAATACTATCTTGTACACTTATCCAAAGATAACTTTTTATGAATCAAACACTACCCTAGAGCAATTTAATCTAGCGATAATTCAACTTAATTCCCACGAGAAAAATTTGGGCTATGATCCTTTACTTTAGTTTTAATTACTGTTATTATTGTTTGGAGTTGTCCCGCTTTACAATTCTAGTTTCCTACATGTTTGTAAGTACTCTTATACTATTATTGAATGTTAGATAGGAGGGAAAAAAAAAAAAAAAAAGATAGAGAAGGGACTTCTAAAGCAAAAAAATAAAGATGAGTTTCAATTATGTTCAAATCATCAACATATACTGCAATGATCACAAATTGTGATCTATATCTCTTTATAAAGACACAAGAACATATGGGATCATTGTTATAGTCTTGTTTCAATAAGTATTCAATCAAATGATTATACCACATACACCATGCTTGTTTTAACCCATAGAGCGACTTATGTAATTTTATCGAATAAAGTTCTCTCGAATTAGAGTTATACTTGCAATTAATCCTTCTAAAATTTTTATATAGATATCATTGTCAAGTGAGCCATATAAATAGGCTGTTACTACATCTATAGATGCAATTCAAGTTTTTTATGCCCGGCTAGACTAATCAAATACCGAAAAGTTATTGCATCTATCACAAAAAAATACATCTCTTCATAATCAATATCGAGTCTGAGAACCCTTGGGCTACTAGTCGTACTTTATACCTCATTTATTATCCTTATTTTGCTTTCGTATGAATATTCATTATATCCTACAGGTTTTATACCAACAAGTGTTTGGACAATCAGTCCAAAAACTTTACGTTTCGCTAGCGATTTTAATTCAGAATCGATTGCATCCTTCTATTTTGGCCAATCTTGTTGATGTCTACATTCTTCCATAGACGTTGGTTCATGATCCTCATTTTTATTTTTAATATTTGTGCAACATAATATACAAACTTATATCAACGATAATCTTATATCGGTTTCATCTTTCTTCAGTCATAAATAATTGATAGAGATCTCTTCATTTTCTTCGATTTTAGGTACATTATTCTCCTTTAGAATAGACTCATCTGGAGTCTTAATTACTTCTGTTATTATACTGAGAATGTTTTCTTGAGTCATAGTATCAATCTGGTCATCTAAATGCTTTGCTCCTTTTCTTTTGAGAGAGTTTTTATCTTTGAAACAAACTGGTCTACCACGCTTTATTATTCCTTATCTCATTAGCAGTGATAGGTTATCCTTTAGGGACAATAATTATGATTGGAGCATTTGCAGCTGGTATATGTGACTTTGTCATTCTTTTAAGGTCAGTAAACGCGTCTGATAGTCGATTTGTTAGTTTTTGCATGTGAATTATCTTTTAAACTTCATGTTTATGTTGTTTTATACGAGGATCGAGATGGGACAATGATAATTCATTCCAACTAATTTCTTTTATTAGCTGCTTATTTTCTCCCTCTAAAAAAATAGACTCATCAAAATGACAATCAGGTCTTCATTGCCAATGGTACATTGGGCTTTTTGTTGAGAGCCGATGGTACATCGGTCTGCCAGTGGTACACTGGGCTTTCCATGCTGAGCTGGCCTCGGGCTTTTTGAATCTGATGGTACATCAGGTCTTCATTGCCAATGGTACATTGGGCTTTTTGTTGAGAGCCGATGGTACATCGGTCTGCCAGTGGTACACTGGGCTTTCCATGCCGAGCTAGCCTCGGGCTTTTTGAATCTGATGGTACATCTGGTCTTCATTGCCAATGGTACATTGGGCTTTTGTTGAGAGCCGATGGTACATCGATCTGCTAATGGTACACTGGGCTTTCCATGCTGAGCTGGCCTCGGGCTTTTTGAATCCGATGGTACATCGGCTTTGAGACTTTGGTTCGCCGAAGGACCAGATCCCCCGGCAAGAAGGTCTTGGGGCGAACGCGAGCGTTGTAATACCTGGCCGCTCGTTGTTGGTAGACTGCCATCCGAAGTCACGCTCGGTCCCGCACCTCCTCCACCAGGTCAAGATTGGCTCGCAATTGGCTCGGGTTGTCCTCCTCGCTGTAGGCCTCCACTCTAGAGCTCGGGGCGCCGATCTCCACGAGGATGACGGCTTCGGATCCGAAGATGAGGCTGAAGGGAGTCTCACTAGTGGGGGCTCGTGGCATCATGTGGTAGGCTCATAGCACGTTGTGGAGCTCCTTCACCCACCATCCTTTATAGTCATCTAGTCGGGCTCTCAGTCCTTGGAGAATAATGCGATTGGTCACCTCGACCGCTCTATTGGTCTGAGGGTGTCCGACGGAAGTGAACCGCTGATGGATGCCGAGCTCGGTGCAGAATCCTCGGAAAGTGGCGTTGTCGAACTGCCGGCCATTGTCGGTGACCAAGGTATGTGGGAGCCCGAACCTATATTATAGACTTCCAAAATAAAGACCTCACCTTACTCTCAGTGATCTTGGCAAGCACTTCAGCCTTGATCCATTTGGTAAAGTGGTCAACAGCCACCAGTAGGAACTTGCGCTGACCGAAGGCAGGAGGGAATGGCCCCAAGATGTCCATACTCTATTGGGCGAACGGCCAAGGTGCCGCCAAGGGGGTCAGCTGAGATGTCGGCTGCCGCTGGATGTTGGCGTGGCACTGGCAGCTGTCACACCTCTTGACTAGCTCGGCCGCGTCCTCTCTCATGGTCAGCCAGTAATACCCCTGCCGTAGGGCCTTGTACGCCAGGGCTCTGCCCCCCAGATGATTCCCGCAAATGCCCCCATGGATTTCTCGCAGAATGTAATCAGCTTCAGTTGGTGCAGAATGTAATCAGCTTCAGTTGGTCCGACACACCTGAGGACTGGGTATGAAAAAGATCTATGGTAGAGCTTCCCATCCATCATCAAGAACCTCGAGGCCCGCCGCATGAGTAGTCTGGCCTCAGCTGGGTCTTCGGGGAGGGCGCCGTCAGTCAAATATTGGACATAGGCATCCATCCAAGAGAGCCCTTGCTCGACCGGCAGTGCTTCCTCCTCTCTCTCTCTCTGGCTCTCTCTCTCTCTCTGGCTCTGTGCGGCAAGGGGACATACTTGAGAATGACGGGCGCCAGGATGAAAGGAGTCCTCCTCCTTCTCATTATAAATATCACGCGACGCCTCGGTCCAGGGACTCGGAAAACCCATTAGACACGAAAAGACTCGGGAATATAAGCATCGTATTGGGAACCTAAATGTCATAATAAAGTCTAGGTGGCAGGTTTCCTTAAATAAATGCTGGGGGTTACAGCATCATTAACACATGAGGCTTCTACTGCACTGACCTCTAATAAAATAATCTAAGTGTAGAAATTGACTAAATATCCACAGCCATAGAACATTAAAGAGCACATATTAGGAAATATACACATATATACCGACCCCACTATCTTGAAGATGAAACCCTGTCAGCTGTTGTTTTCATGTAATAATGTTTAAGAAGGTTTCAAAAGTGGCCCTGATATGTGGGAGGCTGAGAGACCGCATCGCATGCATGCAATATGTGAGGGATTGTTTGAATTCACAGACCATTGGCATATGGAAATATTTGACAATTGAAAAGGCTCATAAAAATAGAAAAAAAAATGAGTAGAAACTAGAAATAAACAAGCAATCATTCATGGGAATCAAGGACCAAAATATTCACTTTCAAACTTATTTTGAGATACTATTTTAGTGTAATATGAAATGCTGATATAATACAATACCAACATTTTCCTTTGGTCCATGCAAACATCATCCATGAATGACAGCGAGAGAGATCGAAGGGGAAGATGTCAATATCCAAACTACTAAGGTATCTCTTAGGAAAAAAATTAAATGAACATAACGCAATTCACAGAGAAGCTAATAAACATAAGAATTCAACAAGAATCCATACCTCTAACCTGACAATGCTGTTTATTTGTTCACGGCCCAGAGGCCGAAAAATGATACATTGATCAATACGATTCATAAGCTCGGGGCAGAATTTGGATCTTGCTTCTACCATCACCCTCTCTTTAATTGCCTCATAGGCAACATCCTTTGTCTCACTCTCATCATTCATATTCAATATCTTCTCATAACCCACATTCGATGTCATGATGATGATCGTATTGGTGAAGCTGACAGTGCGACCTTGTCCATCAGTGCACCCTCCCATCATCCAGTATTTGAAGGAAAACATTGAACACATTAGAATGGGCCTTCTGAATTTCATCAAACAATATAACAGCATAAGGTCTCTTGCGTACTGTCTTAGTCAGCTGGCCACCTTCCTCATATCCAACATAACCAGATGGAGCTCCAATCAATCTTGAGACTGCATGCTCTTCCATGTACTCGCTCATGTCTATTCTCACAAGAGCTTTTTCAGTGTTGAACATATAAGATGCAAGGCATTTTGCCAGTTCCGTTTTGCCAACTCCTTTGGGGCCCATGAACATGAAGCTAGCAATCGGACGGTGTGTGTATGATAAGTCAGCCCTTGACCGCCGAATAGCTTCTACCACTGCCCTCACTGCTGGGTCTTGACCCACAACACGCTTGTGCAATTCTTCTTCTAAATGCAGCAGTTTCTCTTTTTCAGTCTGTTGCAACTTGGAAACAGGAATTTTTGTCCATTTGCTGACAATTTCTGCTATCTCATATGGAGTAACCTCTTCCCTGAGCATCGACTTCCCTGAATTTTTTAGTTCATCTAGTTCCTTCACTACAATTTCAAGTTGACTCTGCAAGGTATTAAGGCTGCCATACTTCAGTTCAGCTCGATTAGTATCATATTCACATTCCACCTGCTGGAGATCATAGCTCACCCTATCAATCTGAGTCAAGGAAAAATAGGGTCAGCAGGAAACACAAATCTAGCAAACCAAGTCACAGGCAGTAACACAAAAACATAGTACAAGCACAAAAACTTTACATGATGAGTAATAAATCTAGAACCCCATAATCAAGGTTGAATTCCAATTTCTTCATTCATGGAAAAGTGGAATGGAATTTTTTTCAGGTAAAAACAACTGCACAGATCACTTGATGCCCTGACTTTTAAGGCACCAGAATATCACCTTAACTTCAAACAAATATCAAAGCATGGCACATGCAGCCAACCTGAATATAAAGAGGCTGTGGCGGCTGACCTTCCCACTCATTGAGCTGTATGAGAGAAGGTTCAACCATTATACCTGCCCTTGATTGTTTACATCCGCTTGTAGATTTTTACCGGTTTGTCCTGACACTTTAACATGCTCCCATGTTCAAGGACTATTTGCTTTAGACAGTGCACTCAGAAGGCCACCACCTGTGCACGCATTTCTTATATTTTTGACTTCCACATTCTATGTATGCATAACATTCTAAATGTTTGAACAATAATAGGAAACATTTATTCTTCTTCCAAGCAAATTTCTTATATTGTTAGTTGCAGATTAACTTACCAGTCCTAATCACACTATTAATCTCAACAGAAAATATGAAAAAAAAAATTAGATGATATACATGATTAAGCTCAACAACAAAAACTGGCGATAATACAAGCTACTGTATATGCATATTCTATTAGAAAAATAATTTCCACAATAATAGGAAATAACTCTCTGTACCTCCTCTTTTATGGACTGAATGCGAGTCAATACTGACTTTTCATGCTCCCACTTTTCGGCAAGTTGAGTTTGCTCCTTTTTCTGGAGTGCCAATTCAGCTTCAACGTCTATCAATCTATCTTTCGAAGCTTTTTGTCTGTATCCTTAGTTAAAGAGAGACGCTCCATCTCTAGTTTCAGCACAAAGCGATTAATCTCATCCAGAGCAGCTGGCTTGGACGTAATCTCCATTTTCAATGTAGCAGCAGCCTCATCAACTAAATCAATAGATGCAGCCCAGGCAAATATCTAAGAATCCAGCATTTCATTAAACAATAAAATTTCTTCTTCAAAGTTTAGACTGATATTCTGATTTTGAGCATACAAAAAGGTACCCCTGTCTGTCTTATTTAAGGGGGGATAAAAGAGGATTTTTATTAGAAATTTACCTTTATCAAGCAAAAAGCGCTCAGTGACATAACGATCTGAAAGAATTGCAGCCTCCACAAGTGCACTGTCAGATATACGGATCCCATGATGCAGCTCATATTTTTCATGCAATCAACGCAGTATAGAGATTTTGTGTCTTCAACAGAAGGCTGGTCAACATAAACTTGCTGGAACCGTTCCAAAGCTGGATCTTTCTCAATGTATTTACGATATTCTTCAAAGGTTGTTGCACCAAAATACATGGCAACTCTCCCCGACCAATCATTGGTTTCAGTAGGTTGCTCGCAACCATTGCACCTTTTGTGGCACCTGAATTGAAATGCTGGGAACATTAGTAAGCATATAAAGTAATATTGAATGGAGAGGAAAATAAGCATTAGATGCATAAGGATGTTGTTGGCAACAAAAATAATACTTCGCATGTATGTGCAGGAGGCGGTACAAGGTCTTAAATCGAATATCAAACTTGATGGTAAAAATCAATAGATTTTAGCTTTAATGTTGTCAAAGATATATCATGTATGGCCACATAGTGTAAGTCTATATAGAGGCGTAAGCTTATGTTAAAGAATTAAGAAGGAGAAAACAAAATAGCTCATTAATCAAAGAGATTAGATGTAAGTAATGTGAAGAGATTTGATGACACTCATTTCAACTATTTAATCATGGTGAAAAACCAACCGTCATGTAGAACAATGTAAATGCGGTAAGGCCATGAAGGCTTAAAATTTATTTTAATGAACAAAATAATGAATGCATTATATATTATTTAAATTTAAAAACCATGTCAGTATATGCACTAATTTGTAAATTCTCAAGTTGCCATGCTTTCCTGCAAGTCTATATTTCAACTTTCTCTTCCAAAATGCATAATATAGTTGAAATATTAGCAACAATGGAGCACTAAAAACTAATAAACAACTATTTTGAACCAATTGATATAAAAAGATGTAAACAAACTTGTAACTCGACCTTTATGATGATTATCCAATAAAAAAAAGATCTTGGAACTTGAACTTGACGATGATTATCTAGAAAAAAAAAGATTGCCTTTTTCGAATAATGAATTTCCCTTGGGCTATCTTTCTATTGAACATTTTCTGAAGAGGCATATACACAACAGAGGCATATACACAACAGAGGCACATCTATTTTATATAACAGAAATCTTTAGATCCCAGATTAATAGGTATACAAACAATTATTGGTTATTAAACTTATGAAGCTTAGAATAAACCATGTTATAACTAACTTAACTTTCTAATATCATAAACCAAATAGAAAATTAAAAAAAGAACAGCTATGAAAATATAAATTTCTTAAGAAACCATGCACACTGCACACAAAGTATCAATTACAAGGGGTGTCAGTTACACCTGCTCCAACAACAGTGTGGATCTCATCAATGAATAGGATTATCTGACCATCCGATTCAGTCACTTCTTTCATTACAGCTTTTAGTTTGTCTTCAAATGCTCCCTGAAGGTCTGTCCCGACAATGAGCGCACTCATGTCAAGGGAAATTAGCTGTGCAAAAGTAAAAGTTGAAATTTGACACATATAAGTTATGAAAAAAAAATCAAACAGTTCAACTACTAATGAAATTTTGATTTTGCTTCTATTGTTGAACTATATCCATAAAATATTGGTTTTAAATGCAGATTCTACAATTTATGTGATAAGTAGGAAAAGAAATGTTAGTAGCAAGATTTGCATGCTGAAAGTTAATAGTCCATAATGTGTTGGAAAGTTTTATTCAAAACAAAAACTATTCCAGAATTTAGACATTAAAGACATGCAGTATATGTAATCCAATTTAGCAATGGCTTCATCAAAATATCATGATTATCAAGCCCATCATTACCAGAATCATGGTAACACAGAATAGGGCTAGTATAAAGTAAGATTGTCACAAAATTTAGTCTGTTTTGCATTTCAACGAGGAAGGATCTAGCCAACTACAATGTCAAGATGTCTCTTGAAGCAGCAATGCTTCGAACTTTCAAATTAACACCTAGAACATTGAACTCTCACAAACTTTTGGACAACTCATGTTAACCAAACTTTCAAAGAATATGTTAAGTGAATTGTAAAGAAAAACATCTAATCAAATAGCATGCTTGCTATAACAAACTTTGGGCTATGTGCAACTCGTTAAACATAATGCTGCCACTAAAGCAGGTTATGCAGAGTTGCTAATAACCAACCAAGCAATAGGCAGAGTAAAATTCTGCATGGCCCAGAAGGCTCGTCATCACACATTAGCAAAGTAATATGCTTAATTTAACAATAAGAGTAAAAAAGCAATGATTTTAGCATCTAAAGCAAATATTTGAAGCAAAATAATTAATTGAGGACAGGCCTTAGCCCACAACGATAAGGTTGCCCCATTGTGATTCAGATGTCGTGGGTACAAAATACAGCAACGACCTCTCCACACATGAGAATAAGGTTGCATACATTTGACTCTTCTCGCACGTTATAGTGTCAGGAGCATCATAAATTGAAACACCCATTTTTAATAAATAATAATTCATCAATTTGGGTTTCTTGTACTGGTAATAATTGATCACACCTTAATTGAGGACACGCCTTGGCACATAATGGTAAGGTTACCCCATTGTGATTCAGGTGTCATGGGTGATACAAAATATGGCAACAACCTCTCCACACATGAAAATAAGGTTGCATACATTTGACTCTTCTCACACCATAGTGGCGGGAGCATCATAAACTGAAACATCCTTTTTCAATAAATAATAATTCAATAATTTGTGTTTCTTCAACTGATAAACACCTACCCATCTGTTCATCAGTGCTCAAGGAACGTCCCCATGCACAATTCTCTGGCAAGCCTGCCGAAAAACCAAACAACGCATCAAGACAATTTTATTATAAGTAAACCAGAAGAAATACCACTCAGAAAATATAATTAATATTCCTTATCCACATATAATATGCGCTTACCCTTCTGATAAGGCAGTTTTTCCAACACCACATTCACCAATTAATAAAGCACTGTTCTTTCTTTTCCTTAAAAGAATTTGTATGCATCTATGGATTTCATCATCTCTCCCTATAACTGGATCAAGCTTCCCTTCACGTGCCATAGCAGTCAAATCCTTCCCATACTTCTCCACGGCTACATACTTGCCCACCGGACCTGTTTGCAACTTATCCGAGTGGTCTATTAGATATAATCTAACATATCAAAGAAAAAATAACTAACAACAATAAATCTCAATTTTTTTACAGACCCAACACTGGACCTGTCTGCTTCAACAAAGCCTTCATCAAATGTTCTGTCTCCATAATCCGATGCTTGCTCTCTTTTGCAATTTGAGGTGATGAAAAAATTCCTGGCCAAGCCATCTCTGTAAATTCTTGTTGAGGAATCTAAAAAGAAATAAACATGTAAGTTCAATCATCACACTCTCAGAAGGAAATTATGTGTAACATGTTATCTTTATGCATATGCATGTGTGCATGTGCATCAGTGTGCAGTGTCTATATGCTAATCTATATGCATGTTTGAATTTATATTAATATTGAGAGAAAAGTTAATTTTGTATATTATGCATAAACCATGCGGTAAAGATCCTCATGGTACAAAAAGTCGCAACATGTCATCATCAAATTCTTAGATCATTAACCAATGGCTAATAGGTTAGTGTGTTTGGATTTTTCTCAAATAACCTCATAATAATCTTTAATTCGATCATGATCAAGAGAGCCATAGATTCCTTAAATTTTTTTAATTTTGAAAATTTCACCGAGCACAATCCCTCCTTAGTAGGGGTGCAACTCGGGCTCATGAAACTCGGGTTCCCCTTAACCCTAACCCTATTTGTAAAATGTCAACCCTAACCCTATTTGTAAATATCAACCCTAACCGTAACCCTATTTGTAAAACCTCAACCTTAACCCTATTTTTTAAAATCGGGTTTGGGTTGAGTTTAGGGTTGGAATTCGGGTTGATGGGAAAAAAAAACAAGGTTGGCCAACATTAGCGATATTTACCCAATGATCATCTCTTGATCAGCGGTATCTCTTGAGATTTTCAGGCCACCGAACAGGTAAGTTCATATTACTTTGATTTTGGAGGCTTACATTAGGCCTCGTGGGAGCCCTCACAGTGAAGAAGTTCGGAACAATAAGATACATAGGGCATGAAGCAAAAGGCTAATCATCAAGGTTCTCTTCCACCTCGTAGATATGAGATCCTTTGCCAATTTAGCTATCAGCGAGAAAGAAGAACTAGCTTTTGAGTTCGTGTTTCTAAGTATGTTTTCCTTTTTCCCTTATTTTTCTTGAAAATATAAGATTGTTTTCTAATGACTGGTCCATTAGCCCTGCCGGCATCGAAAGGCTAAAACTAGTGTCAAAGCCTGTTATCAGCACTTACTCAGTCCCAAGGACGCAAACTTTGGTACTAGCTGAATAAGGATCAGCTTTGTTTCATGTGGGCAAAGCATCCATTGAATCAGAGCTTGAATAAGGATCAACTTCTATGACATGAATGTAAAAAGAAATATTATAGGATAGATATATTATTTTTCAATCCTTTCTTACTCCTCAGAAAACTCTTGCGTGAAACATTTTTTCTGAAAAAAATATCAAATGAGCACTTAAAGTACCCAAGATTCTACATGAACTAATGAGACCAATCCCACATAAAGATAAGTTAATTGCAAAGGTTTGCTGATGAAAAAAAAAAAGGAAATCAGAACTAGTGTCCCCTTCATGGTATTATTGAGGAGATGAACCGAGTTTTATATAGGATCAAGCCTTAAAACTCGTCTTAAGTAACAAGAAAGTATAGCAAGACATGTTATTATAAAGTCTCATAGCATCAATGATTTAGATAAACAATTCAATTGGATTCACTCTACAAATCCTCTGTTTTGTCACACATTGCTTTTCTTCTCTTAATATTCTCTTGCTCATTTTGCTTCTCACACCTTGCTTTTTTTTTTTTCTCTCTCAATATTCTCTTACTCATTTTGAGAATGCACAGATATTGGAAGACACGTATCAAGCATGAAGAAATAGACTACTAGAATTCTCAGTCAATCTGATGTTTCAGCTATAAATCAGTAATGATTCAGATAACTAGAGTTAATCATATTTCACATGTTATGCAGCAATGCCAGTGAATATTGACAACTGGTCTTCTAATACATAGCCAATAACAATCAAGTAACCAAGATTGCTGGTTCATTGTTTGCAACTCGTTTAAAGAAATGAGTTGCCAGTGTTTACCATTACATACAGGCCAGGGGTTTGGGAAGCCTATTGGGGGCATTTCTGGTCTGTTGATGGAACTTGCAGGACTTGGCTCAATGAGATTGCCAGCCAACTCGGTCTCATCTCTGTTGCCTTTTGGGAGCTTGACCATATTCAACCAAAGCCAATTTCAAGAATATGCAGTTGGGCTTGAGCCCTGTGAACAAACACTTTTATGGGTCCTGAGGCCAGCCCCATCCACCCCATCCAACCAATGAGACAAGTGATGCCTATCCAGAAGGCTTCAAAGACCATGATAGAAGAAGAGGAAGAATATTGGTTAGCCTCCATAGAAGGTTTTGGCTTGCCTTTGATAGAATCTCTTTCAATAACTAAACATTTGGCTGAAGAGATGGAGATTATTGTTCTTATTCCATACTGAGCATCTGTTAATTTAGAAGAATAATTTCAGCGATAATGAATCGTCCTAACTTATCACTGTGAATGTAGCTAGCTCCCACCCAATATGTCCGAACAAATCCATCAAAATTCAATTTCAATCATTCAGATGATGGAGAATGCAATCAATTGATACATTAAGGTGACAAAGGATGCCAAAAAAATATAGATATTAGTTGATACTCCTTCAAAAGTGGAAGCAGGGCATCATTATGTGCTTAGATTTCAATGTATATCCAAGGTTCTGGCTGTGGTTTAAAGAGTATAATAACAAAACTTTTGTGAATTGACATTATGTTACATTTTTTTTTTTTTTTTTTGTTACAAGCGGGCGTTCACATTAGTTTAGTATGAATCAACCCAAAAGCATCAGAATACAAAATTTGTACAAAATAGTAGGACAATGATCACACTAACTCCATATCTAATAGTCAGAATGCGGGCCACTGAAGCATTTTGTTGAATGTTCGTAACTTTAATTTGGTCCAACTCCTTCGTCCCATTATATAATAAGTTGACCAAAAAAGCTATCCAAACTCCATGCATAGGAAAGCTGGAACCTAAAATAATTTGTTAATCAAACGATATGTTATGGAAAGTAATTCTATTCGCCAATAAAGCTTACGTCTAATGGTGGATGCTTTAAATTTGAGAGTTGCCGTTGGAATGATTCCGGATATTATCGATTTCTATTAAAGAAAACTTCACTTCACTGGTTGATTATTGATTCCACGTACAATCAACTACCAATATTTCTTGGAGTGCGTCATAGGCAACGCCAACTTTCTTTTACTTTAGAAAAAGGGGGAAAAAAATAGGAATCATCCGCCATAAGAGTGTGATAGGTGTAATAGGTCATGTGAATATAAACATAGACGATCCATGTGATCTTCTATGGATGGACCAGATCCCAGTTCAATCCAATTCTATTTCAGATTATGATTCTAAATGTAGATGTAATATATTTATTACTAGAGTTGAATCGGATTAGGTTCAATTCATAAAAAGAATTTTAAATTTAATAAGTCATTCGAATTAGTTTGGATCAAACATGATTGGAATCTAATTCAGAATATCAGGGTTCGTAATAAAATTGGATCAATTCGTGTTTGTACTTTAAATAAATATCTAACTATTATTTTATAATAAAAATCTAATAAAAATAATTAAATATAAATTTATTTAAAAAATTAAATAGAATTAAAAGTATCAATTTAAATTTAGATTTTTATTTAAAATAAATAATTATTTTTGAATTTATAAATTATAATTTTTAAAATATTTATTGATATACTTAAAGGTACTGTAAATAAAAATTTAATAAAATTATTAATGAAATATGTTGAAGTGAAAGGAAATAATATTTAAGCAATAAAGATTTACGGATCATGCTAAATTGAGTTTAGGTTCGTATCGATTTTATTTTCTTTAGATCTAAATAATAAACAAGTTGAATCAAACTATATATCAGATGAGAAAATATAAGATCTAGATTCAATGTAAAATTTGAATTCAATCCAATTTTTGATCTGGCATGATATATGGTCTTTAAATATAAATTAAGTGGGATTATAAGTTGATCAAACTTAATTGAGGATTTAAGTAGGATCAATTCTTTTAAAGGGATAGCTGGGAATAAAGTTAACCAAAGGGATAATCCATGGTTAACCATAGGGGTGCAACTCGGGCTCATGAAACTCGGGTTTTCTTAACCCTAACCCTATTTATAAAGGTAACCCTAACCCTATTTGTAAAACCTCCCTAACCCTATTTTTAAAAATCGGGTTCGGGTTGAGTTTCGGGTTGGATTTCGGGTTGATGAGAAAAAAAAAAATGCTTTTTTCAAAGTAAATAAACACTGAATTATGGATCCCAAAGACAGAAAAATAAAATTTCTTACCGAACGCATAAGTTGGATTCAGAGCTTTAACATTGTATTAAAAAAAATCTTACCTAAAATAAAAAAGAGGAGGTGCCGTAAATAAAATAAGAAGGCTGGAAGTGAAATGAAATGTGCGGATGATTGACCTTTATATTTGTTTCTTCTGCGATACCAACGACCTTGCCCTTCTCGTCCTCAAGTTGGCCATCTCATTCGATCCGATTAGCGCCTTCAATGTCCCCAAAAATTGGTGCCGACAAGCTACCCCGTTCGGGTAACCCTCGGGTTCGGATTATTTCGGGTTCGGGTTGTGGTCAATCCTAACCCGGATCATTTACAAATCAGGCCGGGTTAAACTCGGGTCTTTCGGGTTCGGGTTGAGCAAACATAGTTTAAACATTGTTGTAAATCGGATTCAGTGGGCCGGGTTCGAGGGCCGGGTTCGGGTTGAACCCGGCCCAAGTTGCACCCCTAGTTAACCATGGGATATCCCCTCAATTTATTCCCTAAAAAAATGCAGGAATAGCTAGTTATCCCTTCAAATAAGAGTAAAAAAAGGTTATCCTATGGATTTACCTTTTTGCATTTGATATGACCAATGGGATATTCTCAAGGATAGCCAGGGGACAAACTCTATCCCGTACATTTATCCATGGAATATTTTTTCTACAAACACTACCTTAGGTTGCATTTGATGCATCGCCTGAATGTTAATATGGATTACCTATAAAATAGATTAACATTTGATAAATTATTAGTAATATTGATTATTGTGTTTGGTATATACAAATAATGCAACAGTAATATTACTGTGTTTGATATGACAAATAAATGATCAGTCAAAATGATCGATGATGATAGTGGAAGCCAAAAGAAGTTTCACGGTGTGCCGTGCGCCATTGGGCCGTGGATGACCGCCGAGCAGTGGAGATGGTGTGGTTGGGGACCTTCGACATGGAGGTTCCAGTAAGATGGGTAGAAGATGATGCAAATAGAAAGGGATCAGAAGAAAATAAAGATAATTTTATCAAAAAGTAATTTATCAGATTATCATATCTTTGATATTATGGATAACCATTTCTTCCTAAGATAATCTGGATTATTTTCATTGCAAGATAGATTGCTATTTAAAATATGCATCAAATATTATTTTAAAATAAATTATTATTTAAAATATATATCAAATACAGTTATCTAATGAATTTTATTTAAATTATTAATAACTTGAATAGATTATATGCTACTAAACACCCGGTTTTGATCCCATTTGGGTCGGCTCAAAGCAGTGGTTATATTTTATTTTAAATCGCTCATGGAAACGTCCTTAGTATCGGCTCTCCTGCGAAAACCGCGGCATGCGATCTCACTCCGTGTGCTACTCGCCGTCTTCACCGCTTCCCGGCTTAATAAGTTTACAAGGCTCGGCGTACTTTGTCCTCTCTTCAATTCGCCGACCCTCTTCTTTCTTTCGAAGGTGCGCGTCTTCTCCTCTTTCTCGATCCGAATCTCGGTTTTGTTTCCCTTCTTTTTGGTCTAAATTCCAATTTTGTTATCGATCGAACTATGGTTTTGGAGTCTCAAGGTTTTTTTTTTGGTGGGTTCTTTCTAATAGTTGGTGCGGTTTTTCTATTGCAATATTATTTTTAAAATCGAATTTGTATGATCATTTGTTACTGCCTTCGGATTCAGAAAACCTTATTTCCTTAGCTGTTTATGAAATCTGAAGATCGAAGGAAAAAAAAAAAAAAAAGAAAGAAAGAAAAAATCTTTAGCGCCCTGACCCCTCTTATGGTTTATAAATTTGATCGCATGCCCCAGAAAACAATAAAATTCTGGCAATTAATATTACCACTCTGTTAGATTCTATATAAGGAGTGGCGAGATGCCATCTAAAACCCCATTATAGAAGATAAAGGTTGAAATCGGACCGACCACCAGCTAGACTATATGGCTGAACTTATGTGGATTTGATATGAGCATAATGGTTTTCAGAGGCATTTGTTTCTAGAACTCGGTTCTGTTGTTTGAAGTCTGGAGATTGGATCAGGATGACTTGTTTGCGTTGGAGATGTTAAAATCAATTAGGGATGCACTTGGTATGTTATGTATGATAGAAAGAAACCCAAAATCACCATGAATCATTTATATATAACATTGTATTAGATATACTTTTGAATCAAACATACCTGACATTTATGCGTTTGATTTAAGAAAGATCTTCTGCCTTCTCGTAGTTTTTCTTCTTATGTCAGGATTGATGGATAATCCCTATTTTTATAACACTTGAAACGAAATAACGAAAGGTTGGAACGATTCCATTCCGCAAGATGGCAGTTCCATCAACCGACATCAAGCAAATAATGACAACATTGCCTTTGATATTAGATAATGATAACAAGTTAACAACCCATAAATTAAATAAAACCATATAAATATATATAACATTCTCCCACTTGGTTTTATTTAATTTTATGAGTTTATCATTTAACAAGGACATCACTTGGCCTTTATAAATTGATAAACAATTTATCCAAGTAAAATAAATAAATAACGCATGTACATTAGCCGGCAAAAGAAAAGTATGCCATACTTTGGTCCAACCGTGTCTCAATTAAGAACACCACATGTCTTACAAATAAGACACAAAATAAATATCCGTACACATGTGCACCAATATGGAAAATACTATATAAAAGAGGATAAAAAATATGATCACAAATACAAAGTGTCAGAAACCAAGCCATTACCGTAACTCCCACTAACTAAAAACACTAAAGGAATTAATAAGACCCATTTGAGCAACATGCTCATTATACAACATAGGTGGCAAACCTTTAGTCATGGGATCGGCAATCATCTGTCGTGTACCAATGTACTCCACTGCACTAGCTGGTTATGAATCCTCTCTCTAACAACAAGATATTTAATATCAATATGCTTTGACCTTCCTGAACTCTTGTTATTCTTTGAAAATATAACTGCTGCAGAGTTATCATAGAAAATCATCAATGGTCGAGAAATAGAATTAACTACTTGAAGACCTGAGATGAAATTTTATAACCAAAGTGCTTGTGAAGTGGCCTCATAACAAGCAATGAACTCTATCTCCATGGTTGACGAAGCTGTCAAAGTTTGTTTCATACTTTTTCATGATATTGCTCCTCCAGCGATCAAAAAGATGAAACCTGAAGTGGATTTCTTACTATCTGGACAACCAGCAAAATCAGAATCCGTGTAACCCGCCACATCAAGTGTGTCGGTCCTTTTGTATGTGAGCATATAATTTTTTGTCTATTGCAGATATCTTAAAACTTTCTTTGCCACTTTCCAATGAACCAAACCAGTATCACTTTGATATCTGCCTACCATTCGATAGCAAATGCTATATCTGGCCGTGTGCACATTGAGCATACATAAGACTTCCAACTATCGAAGCATATGGAATGCCTTTCATTTGTTCCGCTCTAGGTTATTTCTCGGACATTGAAACTTTCCAAATTTATCTCCTTAACAATGGATGCATTTCCACCTTTACAATTTGCATGTTGAACCTTTTGAGAATTCTATCAATATAGGTTCTCTGTGATAATCCAAGAAGTCCACGAGACTTATCTCGGTGAATTTCTATGCCAAGAACAAAAGAAGCCTCACCAATATCCTTCATCTCAAAATTTTGAGATAAGAACCGTTTAGTCTCATGTATCATTCCTAATCACTACTAGCAAGTAGTATATCATCAACATACAATACTAATAAAATAAATTTGATCCCACTGACTTTTAGATAAATGCACTCATCAATTTTATTTTCTTCAAAACCATAAGATCAGATTACCTTATCAAACTTTAAATACCATTGCCTTGAAGCCTATTTTAACTCATAAATGGACTTCTTAAGTTTGCAAACTAAATGTTCCTTGCCTTCAGTCTTAAAACCTTTGGCTGAACCATATAAACATCTTCAAACAAGGAACCATTTAGAAATGCAGTAGTAACATCATTTGATGCAATTCTAGGTTAAAGTAAGCTACCAATGCCATTATAATTCTGAAGGAATCTTTCTTTGACACAGGAGAAAATGTTTCTTTATAGTCAATGCCCTTTTGTTGAGAAAAACCTTTAGCAACTAATCTGGCCTTATATCTTTCAACTTTACCTTTGGAGTCTCTTTTAGTTTTAAATACCCACTTGCAACCAATGGGTTTGACTCCTTCAAGTAAATCAACTAGATCCCGGACTTCATTTTTATACATAGAGGTCAACTCAATTTTCATTGCATCAAACCATTTAGAAGCATGAATATTATCTTTGGCTTCAGAAAATGACATTGGGTCACCTTCTTCACCTATATCAAAATCACATTCTTGTAGATAAACTACATAGTCATCTGGTATAGCATGCTTCCTTTCTCTTTGTGATCTTCTTAATGCAAATTAACTATTGGTTTTATTGAGACAGGATTTATTTCAGTCTCCATGTGAGGTACATATTCATCAGACTCTTGGTGACTTTCATCACTTTCTTGCATGGTAACTGTTGAAAAATGAATATTATTTTGAGAAGGTGAATCCAAATTATGGTCCTCCTCAAGTACCACGTGTCTGGACTCCATACCAACACTATGGAAATCATTCTTAATGAACCTAGCATTTAAGGTTTCAATCTATTTGGTACTATTAGATGGGCAATAAATCTATAATCTTTGGACCTTTCTGGATATCCAACAAATGAACAAGATACTGTTCTGGGATCAAGTTTTCTTTCATGTGGACTATATAGTCTAGCTTCTGCTGCACAACCCCAAACACGCAAATGATTAAGACTAGGCTTTCTACTATCCATAATTCAAAAGGTGTCTTGGAAACTACCTTCTAAGGCACTCTATTCAAAATAAATGTAGCAGTCTTTAAAGCTTCACCCCACAAGTATTCTGATAAGTCAGAATGACTTATCATAGACCTCACCATATCTAAAAGAGTACGATTTCTTCTTTCAGATACACCATTTTGCTCAGGTGTACCTGGCATAGCGTATTGAGCAATTATACCACACTCTTGTAGATATCTAGCAAATGGCCCTGGATTACGACATGTTTGATCGTACCTTCTGTAGTATTCACCATCACGATCAGATCTTACAACCTTAATTTTCTTGTCAAGCTGACACTCAACTTCTATTTTATAAATTTTAAATAATCCAGCCTTTTCACCAATCAAATATACATAGCCATACGAGAGTAATCATCAATAAATGTTATGAAATACTTCTTACCACTAATGATAGTGGTATGAAATGGGCCACAAATGTCAGTATGAATAAGAGCTAAAAGCTCATTACTTCCAATAGCACTCTTATTTCTAGACTTGGTCATTTTACCTTTAGCATAATGATTACAAAAACCAAATCTGAAAAATCTAATGTGTTCAACACTCCCTTCTTGACCAACCTTTCCAGTCCTCTAGAAATATGGCCTAAACATTTATGCCACAACATTGAAGAATGAATGTTAACAAACTACGCTTGGTACTCACATTCAAAGATAAAAGAGACCGAAAAATAATGGATCAATGTTCAACATGTAAAGATCATCACTCAAGGATCCCGAACCAACAAATTTGTATGAAATATTCTTCACTTACCACTAATGGTAGTGGTATGAAATGGGCCACAAATGTCAGTATGAATAAGAGCTTGCAAAAGCTCATTATCTGTCCCATGTAGTCACTCTTATTTCTAGACTTGGTCAGTTTTACCTTTGAGACTACATACTGATTAGTCAGCAAAACCAAAGTCTGCCAACGCAAAATCTAATGTGTTCAGCACTCACCCTTCTTGACCAACCTTTCCAGTCTTGCTCTAGAAATATGGCCTAAACATTTATGCTACAACATTGAAGAATGAATGTTATACAAAACTACGCTTGGTACTCACATTCAAAGATAAAGAGACCGAAAAAACCAATGGATCACTCGTCCGGCCGGCGGGCGGATCCGTTCGGAGCCAGTCAATGGCTGCCGGTCCTTCTAGGGTTGCCAAGGAAAGGGACTGCGTCCTCATCAAGACTAAACCTAAGGGCCAAGTATAGCTTCCTTCAGACCTCCAACCCCCAATGACAGGGTAACGGAAGGGTTGCTTTGTACGGAGCTTTTTTAAGGCCGGGCTCCGGTTGCCGATCCAATTCTTAATCTTCTAGAAACTCCTTCCCAATTAGTTCCCAACTCCATCCGAACTATTGTCGGTTTTTTGGTACTCTGTGCAACATTGAGGCCAGTATCCGCAGCTTTTATACCCTTCGCAAACAACCCCTAGGTCTAATAGTTTAACTTGTCAAGTTTTGATACAGAAATGAGATTTCTAGACATAGAAGGAACAAAGAGTACATCATCTAAAATAAGGATAAAACCACTATCAAGGACTAGGTGAACCACACCAACAGCTCGAATAGGAGCTTCAACTCCATTACCCATTATGAGCATCCTTTGGTTTGGCAAAACCTTCTGGCTCCTTATGAATGCCTGCATAGAATTGGAAATATGAATAGTGGCTCCTGAATCAATCCACCAGGTATTTGGTGGAACAGTGGCTAAATTAGATTCTGAACATACTAGACAATGGTACTACCTTTCTTTGCTAACCAATTCTTGTAACTATTGCAATCTTTCTTGAGATAGCCTTGTTTCTTACAAAAGAAACACTGTACTCGCTACTTTCCTTTTGGCTTGTGTACTCGACTGGATCCAGAATTAGTATTGGTCTTACTGTCATACCTAGATTTGTTATATTTTTTATTCTTGTTCTTATTAGTGACTGATTTCTGACCCACACATAATGTGCTTCTTCGAGCTTACTCGACTTGAGTTGCTCTTCCTCTTGAGCACACATGCCAATTAATTCTGTCAGCTTTCACTTCTCCTTTTGTGCATTATAGGTAGTTTTGAAAACATCAAGTTGTGCAAGAAGAGAGTTTATAATGAAGTGGATTAAAAATGAGTCATTAACTTCCATATCTAGATTCTTTAATTGACTTGCAATATCAGTCATTTTTATGATATGGTCTCTAACCCCACTATGTCCATCATAGGTTATAGTCACTAATTGTGTCATTAGAGTGCTAGCTAGTGATTTGGTGGAAACAGTGAAGTGTTCCTCTAAGGCTTTAAGGTAGTCCTTAGCCAATGGTGCATCAGGAATGGCTCCCCTAATGTATTTAGAAATATTATTCTTTATATATATTAGGCTTAAATGGTTAGATCTCTTCTACTGTTCCCATTCTTTTTTCACCTCTGGACCACTAGTGACAGTGGGTCGAGGTGGCTCATCCATTCTAAAGGCTAAGTCCAAGTCTCCTACCCCTAGGTTAATCAACACTTCATCTTTTCAGTCCGAGATATTAGACCCAGTCAAGGCCTTCACACACGGTAATGAACCAACCGAAAAGAAAATAACTTCACGAAATAAGCATCACATACAATAAATAATAAGGCCACATAATTAAACAATTTAATTGATGGGGAAGTCAACTAAATTTTTCAGAATTAATCAACATACCTCATAACAATTAATTCTGAATAAAATCAACATCACATACAATAATTTGTCCTTTAAGACAAAACTATATATGTTATTATTCACCAATTGGGGCTAATTAATCACCAAAAGATATAATTAAAAACTAACTCCTCTGGGAGAAAAAATAATAATCATAGCAAATACATTAATTACCCCAATCTGTTTGATCCACCTTTGGGCTTGACCATTGTTTATCTCTCTAAACACCAACTC
Source organism: Calamus simplicifolius (assembly GCA_900491605.1). Taxonomy (NCBI): domain Eukaryota; kingdom Viridiplantae; phylum Streptophyta; class Magnoliopsida; order Arecales; family Arecaceae; genus Calamus; species Calamus simplicifolius. The sequence continues at coordinate 246,817 of UESW01001740.1, read as the reverse complement.
CATTATTATTAAAATTTAATCAATTAAGTCACTTTGGTGAACATTAATCAATATAATTTAATAATATTAGTGCCTTGGATTATGATGATTTATTTCCCCACATAAATCATGAACTATCAATTAATACAAATGAAAAAGATATATATATACTATCAGTCTGAACCATAGTTGTCAGACCCGGTCCAGACATTGATCCGACCAAGGGCTTGGCCCAGACATTGATCCAGCTAAGGGCTTGGGTCATCGGGTCTCGGATCACCGATTGAACCATCGATCAATTATTTTAATATAAAAAATATATTATATTAATAAAAATTAATTTTTAATAAAATAAGCATATGAATACTAATTTTCATAATCTTCTTTTTTTCAAAAAAATCTTTTTTGGTATCTTATTTAATCTCTAAAATTTGCTTACTTTCAATCTGCGTACCCATTTAATCTGATTTAACTTTTTCTCAAAAAAAATTTAAAGAAAATTTATATCTAAGTTTCCTTTATTTTCATCATTTTCTCTTTATGTCTATATTTTCTCGTCTTGATTCCCATAAAATTTTTATATTTTAACTTTTTTTTTTTATTCTCTTCTCATTAATGCTCTTTTAATCTCCTTTCCACATGGAGCATCCTAAAAAGTTGCCATAAACTCTCAAAAATTTGAACGTCAGAAAATTTGAAACGGCATTGATAAACCCATCACCTGGTTCAGGTTGACCGGTTCACGGGTGAACCATACGAGTTGACCGGGTTATTTCGAGTCTCTTATATATTCGATTTTATGTTAGAATCGAACTGGCTTAGCTTTCGATTCCTGATTCAATCGGTTCAACCAACTGGTCTAGTTTGGTTTTAAAACTATGGTTAGAACACCCCTCCTCTTATTCACTTCCGTCCAATTAACGGGTTAAGAAGGGGACACCTCAGTATTACTCAAGAGCTTTTAATAAGGCAATTGTGCATTAAATCCATCGCGACTATGTGAAGGGAAGCCGAATATGGAAGAATTATAACGGCAGAGACCGAGGCCTCTCATCTCCCTTAACGCCCCCCATAATATCGGTGGCCCCACTCTGTTATCCCACAAAACATGGAACTCCAAACGACCACCCATATCCCAATTCCCAACTCTCGGTGGAATCCCACATGAAGCAAAAGATGGGGAGAAGAGGGAAAGCCTTTTTGTTTTGCCATGCATTAAATGAGATCTTATTCATAATTTAACTTTTATCTGATAATCCATAATTTACTTTTATTTAAGGATAAAATATCTCGCCTCCTAAAACGAAGAACACGGCGTGCGAATATCTTTTGCTTTTAAAATCAAAATCAAAATAAAGTTTTTGATGCGCCAGAACATGCTTGAATATCAATTAAGCAAGTAGGAGAGAAAAACATCTTACCGTAAATGAGGGAACAATCAAAGTTTCATGCCTTTCCTTTAGTTTATATAAATCGATGTTGGTAATCTTATCCAATTATTTTAAAATAAAACTTATCCATAACAGATTCAAGTTATATGAATCAGTAATATAAACATTATATCAATCAAAATTTCATTCTGACATTTATGAAAACCAAAATTAAAGGATTCATGGTTGGCTTTGATACCAATTGTTAGAAAGAAACCGAAAATCACCATGAATCATTTATATAATATTGTATTAGATATACTTTTAAATCAAACTGACATTTATGTGTTTGATTTAAGAAAGATCTTCTACCTTCTTGTAGTTTTTCTTCGTCATCAGGATTGATGGATAATCCCTATTTTTATAACACTTGAAACGAAACAACTACCAAAGGTTGGAACCATTCCATTGTAACCGCAAGGTGGCGGTTCCATCAACCGACACCAAGCAAATAATGACAACATTGCCCTGTGATATTAGATAATGACAACAACTCATAAATTAAATAAAACCATATAAATATATATAACAATGTAATTATTGATACAATTGAAACTTGAGTGATAATTTCATCAGAGAGCAATATAACTAGTTATTTGAGTCAGAATGCTGGGGATCGGAATAGTTGGGTTAAAGCTTCTCCAAATAGATCAGGTTAGGCTTTTAGTTTCTGTTTGTGTTGCATACTTCTCTGGTCCTGACCTTTCTTTTGTGTTTTCTCGGTCTTGCCGTATGCTTAAATAGTTTCATTTACTTTAATTTCTGGTCAAATTCATTATATTTTGGTGAGCTAATTCTAAATGGGTCATTTAGTTTTGTTCAAAGTTGATTTCTTGTTTTATTTATTCTGGTAATTGGTAATTGGTGATCCGATAAACGTATGATAGATGCTAAGCATAAAGTGCAGTCTGGCGGAACCTTAGGCATATCTCATAACATTGTGGCAGGTATTCCAAACTCTTCAGTTGGAGTTCGCTTGCATATGGTTTTTTGACTTGTTATATAAGTTTTGACAAGGTGACATGTGGGTTTGTAGAACATGTGAAGGTTTGGCAAGTAGGATAATGACCTTAAGGTGAGACTTTTGAAGGTCAAATCGAAGGATATAAGCACTGGTTGGAATATGGATTTCAAAATCGATTATCCAGACCCAAAAATTGTCTGAGTTAAAATGGGTGGAAACGTAGACATCAGATATTGAACTGCTTAACAGTAAGGACTTTTTAAATACACTTGACCCAAATGTAGTTAGGGGATGAATCCGAGGATGGTGGCTGGTAATTGATTTTTGTAGTGTAAGATTAATCTCTTGTTCATATGAAACGCTTAATACTGAAGTCTCAGGTCCTTTTGCTTTGTTGCATAGGCCTTTTGCTTTGCAATGCAAGATGGTGGCCTTTTTCTTTGGACTAAATGCCTGGCAAGTTATACCTTTGTGGAAATCCAGGATGAATGGTCAAAAATCTGAGTTCCAAGAGTTTACTTTTGCCCTTGGTTATAGGGCAGTTGAGATTTAATTATCATATGCAGTTTGATTTTATTCCTCTAAAAGATGCATCCTTAGCTCGAAGAAGACTGTTTGTGAGACTGTACATCAATTTTTTTTTTAAGCTGTCTAGACTGTCTAGTCCAAAAATTGGTTTCTTTTCTATTAATGGTAAAAGAACCGTGCATTAAATGAATATTTTATAAATAATGTGATCATACTAAGTTTTGTAAGGAAATATTCTTGATAGTGTTATATTGGCTTTTAATGCTTGAGGACATTGAACTTACATGTCAAATTTGTGGACTCTCTTGTCTCAAATCTACATAGATGTCTGTGGGGTGGTTTGATCCAATTATGGCTATCTGCTAATGCCTTGTCTTCTGCATTCCTATCAAGGTGGAAGTAACAATAGGCAAAGCTGTGATACAAATCTTTAGACTGTTTTTTTTTTTTTTTTTTAATGTTTAACGTCTGATCCGATTTAGATGGCAATGTGGCACTCAGCCATTGTCTAAGTTGGATGCACTAGTGCTTGATTTGTAATAGACGTTTGTCTGGCCCTACCAATTAAGGCTATGAGCATCATAATTACATGTGAACATGTGCAGAAGAAAATTAGCTCCTTGATCTCATGATGGAATCCCAGAAACCTCAATCTGAAAAGCAACATCCTTCTGCCACGGCTAATCCAGCAATGACCTCATGCCGAAAGAAGAAATCAGAGGATGCCACATTTTTGCAAGACCTGAGAGACCACATTGATGAGTTTATTCATGCTTCCATGGAGGAGCACAAGATTTGCTTTAAGAAGACCATGCAAAAAGTTAGTGGCAATAAAACATAAACTTCTACATTCATGTCAATTGTCAAGTGGATTATTTATGCATTTATTCAAAATTCCATTGGGTTCTTTGTTACAGATGTTTGGCATGTCCAAAGTGGTTGCAGAAAGGACTGCAGAAGCTGGAGAAGTTGAAAGTTCTTTGCCCCTTCAGACAACCGTGTCCCAATGAGAATGATAGCATTTGTATGTTTTCAAGTAGTAGTAGATGCAAGCAACTTTATTTAAGTTCTGTTGAATGTTACCAGATGGCACTTGGTTTTCCTAGTTACTTGTACCAATTTCCAGTTTGGATACTTGTTATATATAGTTATCAGTATATGATATATGTTGCTTGTTATGCATTGTTGTGCTGATCCATGGTTGGATCTGGAGCTGATCACGGTAATGGTTTACGGTTGTCACGTTGCAACAATGAAACAACACTAGTAAGGGGGCTAGGCTTGAGTGAATTGATGACTGTTCATATATTTTGGCCCTCAAGTTCCTAAGATCTGCTGCCATGTCACGGTTGGATTGAATGGAGAGAAATGTAGGAAGGAAAAAATTAGAAGAAAAAATAAAAAATATATATATAATTTATTTTGTTTGAATGAAGAGAAAAGTAGAAAGAAAAAAAAATAGAGAAAAAAAATGGTGAGCCTTATATCTAAAAGTTTTTGAAGAGGTTTTAAGAAAAATTCAAGAATGTGTTTTTTTTTTTTAATATTAAATCTTTTAAAAAATGATATATTTTTTAATTATTTATAATAAAATATTATTATCATTATGGAGTAACAATTTTTTTTCCTTTTTATTATCTTTCACTCATCTATATATATATATATATATATATATATAAAAATATTTTTTTTTTTTTTTTTTCTTCTCTTAATATTTTTTCCTTTTTTTTTCTCTTTCTACTATTTATTTTTTTTCCATCCGAGCATTAGATTGGACAGGCCCACTAAAAATCAGATGATCTGCAATCAAATCCCAGGTACGATTGATTACTCCTCGTCTCGACCCCCCAATGCACAAGCCTTTGGTACCCCTGGCTCCCAATCTGGCCAACATCACGACATACCGCGAACATCTATAATTACCCTCTTCCCGTACATGGTTTAAATGGCTAAAAGGAGGCATAAGAATTGCACATCCGAGTCGCCGGGGGCTAATCAAACCTTTTTTTTCCATAACCCACCAGGCGTCCTTCGATGGATATTAAAGCTGAAGTGCAAAAATCCCAAGCCTTTTCCATTGCGTTACCAGGGTGCTGGATTGGAAAGCATCTATAATTAATTAATTATCTGTAAACCTTACAAATAAAACAACAAAAAGTAACTACTCTTCTCCAAACAAGAAAAACTCGGTGTAATTAACAAAATAATCTCTCCAAAAGCAAGAAAAACTCGGTGTAATTAACAAAAATAATCCCAGAAGAACTCATTAGCACACGGTCGATGCTAGAGACGATCACTCAAAACTTTGAGCTTAGAGATTAACCAAAACAAGCAACGGCATATAACGGAGAGTCCAATCATCTAGAAGTCCAGAATATCCAAAGATCTATTAACAAGGAAGGCATCATATAAACCACATCAAGCCCGTCCATTCCTTTCTCCTCTCTCTGTCTCTCTTTCATTCAATTTTTTTTTTTTTAATAGTCTTAAAAGCATCAAACACCTCACTCGCAATCTCAACCCAACGGGACGGAAACCTAAACAGAACACGAGATCAAAAAAACCATAACACCATAACAAGGACAAGGACACCCAAACTGATAACATGGATAGATAGCACGAGAGACACCGTCTCCTTAAGCCCAGCTCTCTCGGACCGCGGCAAGCAGACACGCCTCAGTTCCGCCAGTTCCCTTCCGACGCGCCGCCGCCCCTCGGGAAGCGGGAGCCTCCGCCGCCGCCGCCGCCGCCGCCGCCGTACCCGCGGTCACGGCCGTAGCCATAGCCGCCGCCGCCGCCACCGCCGCCGCGGCTGTAACCCCCACCGCCTTCGCGGCGTCCTCCACCGTACCCTCCGCCGCTGCGGAACCCCCCACCGCCGCCGCCGCCGCCGCTACCCCGGGACTGGGCCTCGTTGACGGTGATGCTCCTCCCGTCCAGGGTCTGGCCGTTCATCCCCTCGATGGCGTCCCTCATCGACTGCTCGTTGCTGAACGTCACGAATCCGAAGCCCCTCGACCTCCCCGTCTCCCGATCGTTGATGATCTGCACCAGAAAACAACAAAAACGTCTCAGATCTGAGATCTATGTGCGACGAAAACACCAAAAGAGGCAGGAATCGAGGGAGACGGACCTTAGATTCCACGATCTCGCCGAATTGGCTAAAGGCCCTCTCGAGGGAGGCATCGTCCGTGGACCAGGCGAGCCCGCCGACAAAGCAGCGGTATTCGACTTCGGAAGTCGCCATTGGTGGAGGTGGAGGAAGGGAAGGGAAGGGAAGGGGGGGGTACCAACCCACCTCTCTAAGAGATCGAGAAAACCATGGGCGGCCCAAGCCCTAATCTTATAGTGCGGCAGCCGATCGCGGTACCTTGACCTCGCGTTCTTATCCCTTGGTCTCGGGTCACCTGCGGTGAGCTTACCGAAAGTCCAATGGGCGAACCGGGTTGCGAATATTCGTGGAGGGATTCCGGTCTAGATGAATCGACCGGCTTATCATTTGGTCTCGACCGGGTTTTGCGGCCTGGTTTGGGGGAAACAAGCGGCTGAGTTGGTAAGCCTGGTAGGTCTACCAAAATATCTGGAGGATAGAATGACGGTTTTGGCCTTAAAAGGCCAAAAGGCCGGGTGACGCGGTGATGCCACACCGCTGGTGTCACGCATGTAACGAAAATGAGAATTTTGCTACGACCTCGTCGCACGCTGCACGCCGACCGACGTAAGCCACAGCAGTATCCTCCGCATTCATGTGAAGTTTTAACAGTTCATTCCTCGGCCTCGAGATGATCGATCCATCGAAAATTATCATCTTTTGAAAGAAGAACTCAGGCCAACTCAGGCGTACGGTTTTTATCTTTTGAAAATTTTTATTTAGGATTTATTAAAATTAATTTTAATAAAAATATTCATAATAAATATGTAAAATATACTTTTGTGATACATAAGTCAGAGGGATCTCTGCTTACAGCTGATGGATTTGAACTTCTTGATATTTTTGTTTCTCTTTCTGAATTATATGCGGCTTGGATCGGTATCTCTTATGCCTTTCGAAGTCTGATTGGTCTGGATGCAATCAACATTCAGATTTAACATATCTACAAGAAAATCAACTAAGCGAACGATTGAATTGCCATCAAAATGGCCTTTCATTCATATTTTTAAAACTAAGAGCAAGATGATTCTTGTCTTCTTATTTTATTATAAATATTATATTTAAATATATCGAATTTGACTCACATATGATCATTTGTTTTTATATATAAAATAAAAAAACTCAGACCAGTTTTCAAGAGGTCAAATATCTTCCATGGAGCACTAGAATGAGACGAGACAACGGCAAGATGGCATGGCCCCCGCTGCGCTCCACCATGCGTTCCATGGTCCGTTCCCCGCCACCCTCGCATTGAATGTTGGATGGTGAAAAAAATAATAATAAAAAGAAGAAGCAGTAGTAGTTTTTGACTTTGTCTTGACTTGGTTTGGGCATGATAAGGTCCTAGGAAAAGTTCTTGTGCATTTTTTATGCAGCAAATTTTACATAAATTACATCATCTCTTTTATCGATGGAACATAATGGAATAGTAGAATATGAACTTAAATTTTAAGCGTAACATGCATAAATATTCATTTAATTTTTTTTAAAAAATATTTTTAATGAAACACATATTTTTTGAATGAGTGTACAATGTCATAAATTTATTATTGGGCATCATAATTTTTTTTAACTTTCTAAATAAATATTATAATTTTATAAGTATAATATCATAATTTTATAATTAAGGTATTATAATTTTTTTTAGTTAAGATATCGTAAAGCTTAATATTTTTTGAATGAGTATTATAATTTTATAACTACGATGTCGTAAATTACAACTCGAGTGTTGTAATTTTTTTTTGACTTTCTAAATGGGTGTCGTAATTTTATAACTATGGTATCATAATTTTATAACTACGGTATTATAATTTTTTTTTTTGACCGAAATATCGTAAAGCTTTGCCTTAATGTATAATTTTATAACTATGATATCGTAAATTTATAATTAGAGTGTCGTAATTTTTTTTTAGCTTTCTGAATAGATGTCGTAATTTTATAACTACGGCATCGTAATTTTACAACTTAAATATCGTAATTTTTTTTGATCGAAATGTCGTAAAGCTGTTTAACATTTTTTTAATATATGTCATAATTTTATAACTACGGTGTTATAATTTTACAACTCAAATGTCTTAATATTTTTTAAAAAATAAGTCATTCTGTTACATCCCATAAAAAATAGCGTATCACAATTTAAAATCATAATTTTTATTTTATTTTATTTTATTATATTATATAAAATATATATAAATTAATTAAAAAAAACTATATAACTAATATAAATTTTGCTGCATTGAATACGGCGTCCAAAATCTTTCCCAGCTCTTATTAGCAACTGTTTGCAAGGGATGTTGCCTCTACGTCAAAAGAGCAACTAGATATTGTGTTTTTTATGTGCCAATGGATGTTTATGTAGAGTTATCTGACCTTTATGACACTATCAACAAAAAAAAAAGTAGATGGTTGAATCATCTGCCTAATTGGAAAGGAATTTTTAGTTATTTATATCGTATGGCAGGCTTGCTTCCACTTTAATTGATGCACTTTTATTTCTTCTGAAAGCGAGAACCGATGGAAGATGGATTCTTAAATATCTTATTTGAACGTTTAGGTGGAATATAGTGTTGATGTGACAATGAGCAGAAGGAAAAAAAAAAGAAGAAGTAATTATTATTGACCTTCAAACTCTGATTTTCTGCGGGCAAAATCGGATGTCAAACAGCCAATTTGCACGTGCTTCTAAAAAAAGAATGAGAGGAAATGAAAAAGATCTGAATATTTTTTATCAAAAGAAGGCAGGCAAATTGCTCCTTAAAAATTGAAAGAGAGAATGAAAGTAGAAAAATAAGTCTTAAAAGATACTTTAATCGGCTCTCTAAGACTTTAATATTTTAGACTTAATCTCATTGGCCAATGCTATTTTTATAGATTTTCTTTTTTTGTTTTGTGAATTGGTTCGCTGGATAGCTTAAATGAGCTTAGACCTTGGTAAGACAATGCCTTTTTAAATATGATTTTAATCTCTATCAAATAAGATGATAAACTTTAATTCAAATTTATTAGCACTTTCAACAGAACTTATACTTTTGATGGAAGCCTCCTCTTCTAATTGGACCTTGCCAATCTAGTTAGCTACATTAGGAGTCTAAAGTCAACTCAAAGTATGGCCCATTGTAATTTCACAACCTTGAAATTTATATGAGACGATAATAAGGCTCCCAAATATGATTGCTTCCGTTTCTCTTCTCTTGGTGTAAAAAGGAAGAGATCTCAGCAATTGTGAAATAAAATAAATAGGTTACCACCCAAAGCCAGTGCCCGACTACCAACAGATGATGGGCAACAGTTTAAGGTCAAGCGTCATGACGTGCAGATCTATATCGGAAAAAGTTTGAATTAAAAAAAAAAAAAAAAACTGCGAGCCAAAAAAAAAAAAGGTCAAACGCTCGGACGTTCACTAAGCGTTGCGTGAGAGGCTAACGTTCATAAATATTTAGAAACGATCTAAGCAATTTATTTTGTAAGCTGTTTCTGATGTTATTTGGGTTAATGGCTATTATATCTTTAAGACCGGGCTATCAAATCTTTAAGACTATTATAGACTAAACTGTTGAAGCTTTTATGAGCTAAACCCTAGAGATTTTTTTTTATTTTTATTATTACCGTTGATATCTGAAGGAATCATTGGGTTGCACCTTCATATGATCATGATCGTGCTTGTGATCCTTAGGATAACGTCTAACATGCCTCGGTCCAAACTTTTATATCATGATCTTTTTATTTTTTACTTTATTTATGTATTTAAATTTTTATATTATATTTTTAGTAATTTCTAGAAGAAAAATTTTGTAAAGATCAAAATTATTTTTCAACAATCTAAATATAAATTAATACTGCATTGCATATGGACACAAACTAGTACAAGCTAAAGCCGAGCATGGTATAATAATCATTAAATATCTCGCCACAGGCATTGCATGTCTAAATCAAATTATACCGTACTAAGAATTCTTAGATCGATCGTGAAGATAATTCAAAGCTCAAAGACTTTGGAAAGACACTATCAGCAGTTGCTGGGCCATTTTACCTTGCAGTCTGTCACCCCCAGATCCAAGGGTGACGGATGTCTGGCATGAAAGGTGTCATGTAATAGTCTAATTTCTGCGGTTTCTTCAATGCTTTGAGGTTCGTGCGTGTAAGAGCTCTGGTTTCTGTTTGCTGGTGTGCTTTGCGATTCGTGCTCGGCTTCTTCCTTTGCTGATCTTCGGCGATTGTCTTCGTCTCCGACTGCGGTCTTTGCGGAGGATCTCCTCTCTGCTGCTCCCTTACCATCTATGGCGTCTGATGGAGATATGGGAGCCCGTGGTGCTGGGCAGAAGCCCAACTCGTCAGGGTTTTTCTGGGTCTCATCGTCTCCGGCGCCGACTGAAATTTCACGACTGGAATCAGTATTCTCGGAGGTGGTCAGCATTCCAGTTGATGATTTGAAGGCTGAGATGGTGGACTGGCAGTCGCGTGCTCTCATTGTTAGGTCGTTCATGAAATGGATTCCAGCGGAGGCGTATGTGAGGGAGTTTCGCCGTGCCGGAATTCAGGGAGACATCAAACCTGTTAGCCTGGCATATCGATGCCATATATTCCGTTTCGAAGACCCGAAGGCTGCTGATCTGGTGATTAATCGTCCATGGATCATCAATGGGCAAATTATCGCAATGGAAAGGTGGAAGCCGGAGTTCGTGCCGACTGCGGATGCCACCCCCTTTGCCCTGATCTGGCTACGATTACCGAACCTTCCTCTGGAATTTTGAAAGGAGGAGTTCCTCAGGATGATTACTGAGACGGCTGGCCAATTCCACTGTGTTGATCCGTCGACATTGGCCAAGAGCAGAGGAAGTTTTGCCAGAGTTTGCTTGCGGATGGATCTCCGGCGTTCTCTCCGGCCGGGCATCCGAGTTCAGGGCATCACTCATCCCTTCTGGCAGCAATTTGTTTATGAAGCTCTTGAAGGATTTTGCTCCAGTTGCGGATCGCTTCACCTGGAGGGCCCGTGCTCTGTTTCGGCTGGATCAAGCAGGGCTGATGAGTCCGAGTCCCCTGTATTCGGATCCTGGTTGACTGCTGTTCGTCAACGCCGGAATGTCTCTGGCTCGTTGGGGGAGTTGAGGAAGAAGCCTTCATCTATGACTAATCCTGCTGCTCCTGGCTTTGATTCAGTGGCTCAGAAGGCTAAGGAAAAGCAGCGATCTGTGGCTACTGGTGTTGACGAGTGGCGGACGCCGATCAAGGTTGCCCACCGGAAAGTTCCATCGTCGGCGAAGATGGTGGTTGTCTCGGACGCAACCTCCGCTGACGCTGGTGGTGAGATGCAGAAGACAGGGATGAAGGTTCCTCCTGTGATCGCCACTGTGCCGATTTCTTTATCCCGTGCCGGTACTGTAGCATCTGAGAAGCTTAAGTTTAAGGAAGGAAATAAGTTCAGAGAAGTTGAAGATGGATCCAAATCAAATCTTCCAATTTCTAATCCTTTCTCTTCTTCTACATTGGGTGTGGGTTGTGGCAGTGAGCAAGGCAGCGGGGACGCTTTTCCTGGCCCTTTGAAAAGGGCTAGACCTGTTGAGAATCTTGCTCCGAGAATTAACCCTAAAACTGTTAAAAGGAAGGGCAAAGGTAAAGTCGCTTTGCCAAAGAACATTGAGGCTGCTCGTTACTTTCCTGTCAACCCGTCATTACTGCAGTGCTCTTCTGGAGTTGATCAGGAGGTGAGTCAGCCCGGCACTGAGATGAATGTAGGTTGACTGTGGTGGTCTCAGATGAAGAAATTATGACTCGGCACTCGGTCAATCTAGCTATTGCTGCGGATGGACCGAAGACTGACTCTCTTATGATGACTGATGGGGGCACCCCTGCCAGTCAGTGCCTTCCTGATATGGTTATGATGGAGGACCAGGGAGGGGTCCCAGTTTCCTCCAATAATTAATGAAGATTCTTATATGGAATACTCGAGGAGCTCGAAAGCCTGCATTTCGATCCTCTTTTAATAGATTGATGCAATTATATAAGTTTGACATATGTGTGCTGCTGGAAACCAGATTGTCGGGGGATACTCTGGCCCGGCTTCGGAGACAGATTTCCCGATCTTGGTCTTCGTATGCGGTGGAGGCTGAAGGGATGTCGGGGGGTATTCTGGCCATATGGCGTGATTCTGCAGTTTCGGTTGAGGCTTTTCATCAATGCAACCAGCAGATTGGTCTTCTTATCTCTATGGGATCCTCTGACCCCTGGCTGCTTTCGGCGGTTTATGCAAGTACGGATTATAGAGAAAGACGCATCCTTTGGGCTGAGCTTCTTTCTCTCCTTGATCAAGGGTTCCCTACCATTATTGCGGGAGATTTTAACTGTATCACTGAGGCTAAGGAAAAATGAGGGGGTAGACGGGTTTCGGCCTCAGCTGATATTAATGAATTCAATTCCTTTATTCGGTCTTCTAACCTGATGGATCTGGGGTATTCTGGAACCCAGTTTACTTGGTGTAATAACCGTCAAGGCTCAGCTCGTGTTTGGGAGAGACTAGATAGAGCTTTGGCTACGACCCAATGGCTTCATATGCATCCTGCGGTCACAGTATCCCACCTGCCCAGGATTGCTTCGGATCACTGTCCTATTTTGATCTCTACTGAGACTGATGTGCACCAGCCTAGACAGTTTAGATTTGAGCATTTTTTGACAGTCCATTCGGGGGCTCGGTCCATTATTACTCAAATTTGGCATCTTCCTATCAGGGGCAATGCTATTTATCGTCTTTCCCGTCGTCTTATGCTGACCAGATGACGTCTCTCCAAATGGAATAGGCTTGAGGTGGGGAACCTCGATAGACAGATTGAGTTGGTGAAGCTGATATTACTGCTCTTCAGGGTAAGGAGGATCTGGATGGATCTCTTTTGGATTCGGACCTTTTCTCTCTGCGAGAACTGCTTGCTCGTCACCATTCTCTGCTTCGCCAGCAGGAGATATTCTGGAAACAGAGGTCTAGGGCGCAGTGGATCTGTGAGGGGGATCGTAATACCAGATTCTTTCATCAGGCTACCTTAAAGCGCCGGGCAGTGAACAGAATTCGGAGACTTGTTGACACTGAGGGGAATGGTCAGGAGGATTTCCATTCTATTCGGGATATGCTTCTCCAGTTCTTTCAATCCAGATGGGCTGATTCCTCTGCTGATGGGGATCCGGTGGTCAGGGTTCCTGATTCCAGAAGGGTTTCCACACAGGACAATGAAAAGCTATGCAGACCAGTCACTGCTGAAGAGATTCGGGAGGCCCTTTGGGAGCTCGGTCCGGACAAGGCTCCTGGGCCTGATGGTTTTCCTCCCCTATTTTATCGCCACTATTGGGACATCATTGGACAAGAGGTTATTCAGGCCATTCAAACTGTCTTCCAACTGAAGAAAATTCCCTTGGAATGGAACCGGACTCTTGTTACGTTGGTCCCCAAGCTGACCAACGCCTCTCTTCCGCAGCACTTCAGACCTATTAGCCTTTGCACTACTCTGTATAAAGTTTGTGCTCGCCTCTTGGTTGATCGTCTTCGGCTTGTGATCCCCCGCCTTATTTCTATAGAGCAGGGGGCTTTTATTAAAGGGCGTTCCATATCGGACAACGTCCTCATTGCTCAGGAGTTCATGCATGATCTTCAAAGAGCCCCTGTGAAAAGAAGTCTCATGGCGGTGAAGTTGGACATGGAGAGAGCTTATGACAGAATGAGCTGGACCTTCCTGAAGCGCACCCTCCAGGAGTTCGGTTTTGATGATCTTTTTATTGAATGGATTATGGCATATATTCTGAGGCCTTCCTTTTCTTTGCTCATCAATGGGAGCCCTACTGAATTTTTTCACTCTTCCGTGGGTTTGAGACAGGGATGTCCATTATCCCCCTTGTTATTTATTCTTGGTGCAGACGATCTTTCTCGTGCCTTTCATCTTGCTCAGCAGGAGAACCGGATTGTTCCATTTATGGCTGGGAGAGAGGGCCCCCGGATTTCTCATCTTCTTTTTGCTGATGACTGTATTCTTCTGGGGCAGGCTTCTATTGTTAATGCTGCTTCTTTTCATTCTATTCTGCAGCGTTACTGTCAGGCGTCGGGCCAGAGGGTAAATTTTCTAAAGTCTTCTATCTGTTTCAGCCCCAAGACCCCAAGATCTACTAGGGAGGCCATTATGGAGTTATCAGGTATCACAACTCGGTCGGATCACTTCAAGTATTTAGGGATCCCCATTACTGGTAGACGGGCTCGATGTTCTGACTTTGCTGAAATCGAGCGACGGGTCCGCTAGCGTATTGAGGGGTGGCAGATGACTAGTCTGTCTATGATGGCTAGGATCACTATCATCTGTTCTGTCCTCTCTTCCCTTCCTGTGTATCTTCTTTCGAATGGCGTTGTGCCGATCACTTGTCTGAGAAGGATTGAGAGATGCTTCAGAGATTTTCTTTAGGCTTCTACGCAGGAGGGACATGGTATTCATCTTGTTGCTTGGGACAGGATCTGCATGCCTATTAATGAAGGTGGACTGGGGATTCAATCCTTGATTGTTAGAAGAGAAGCTCTTCTTGCCAAACATGCCTCGCGTTTCCTTTTGGAGCCTCATAGTTTATGGAGTTCTGTGATGTATGCTAGATACGGTGACTGGATTTCTGGTTCGATTATTATACCGCCCCGTGGATCCTCTTCCTACTGGAAGGAGATGTGTAGACACAGTCAGCTCATTATGCACAATATCTCTTGGATGATTGGTGATGGCTGGTCTATTGATGCTGTCAATGATACCTGGATCTCTGAGCTCCCCATTATGCGGTGGCCCTCCTTTATCAACATGGATATTCCCCCTAACCTTAGGGTTAAGGATCTTATCTCCTTAAACCCCCGCTCATGGCACATACCCTCGGTGACTGGGTTTTTTGGGGAGGAGCTTTCTCGTCGGATTCTCTCGATGCCTCTTTTACCTGATTCCTCTGTTGACTCCAGGATTTGGCAGCGTTCTTGTCTTCCCAAGGCTCCTATTCGGGATCTTATGGATATATACAGACCGCAGGCTCAGCATACGGAGGATGCAACTTGGATTTGGAAGCTTCCTGTTATCCCCAGGGTTCAGTTATTCATCTGGAAGATTCTTTGGGATTGCCTTCCTACTTGCCTCCTTCTCTCTCGGAGGGGTTTGCCTATTCAGCCGATCTGTCCTCTATGCAGGCAGGTGGATGAATCTTTGGACCATGCTATATTTTGTTGCTCCAGAGCGAGAAGAATCTGGACTCTTATGGGCTATCCTAGGGATATGGAGGTTATGGCTTTCTCGCGTTCTTTTTTCTTCAGGACATCCGAAGCGGTCCTATGAGCAAGCGTGGTCTTTGGTCTGTTACTGCTTATTATATATGGCTGTTGAGGAATCAAATCATATTCTCCGATGATAGGTTTTCCTTTCACAGGATTGTGAGGCAGATTAGATTATTGACTTCGGAATGTGCCCATGCCTCTCATGGTGTTAATTTTGACTCCTCTGGCCTCTGGGGCTCCCCTGCTGTCTCGACAGCAAACCGTCGTACGGTTTTCATCTCTTGGGAACCCCCCCTCCAGGGTATGTCAAAATTAACTTTGATGGGAGCGTCCGGGACAGAGCTGCTGGATCTGCTTTCATCATTCGGGGCCCGATGGGAGACCTATTGGCAGCGGGAGGCTTTGGATCCCTGGACTCTACTGTTCCTCTGTCGGAGCTTGGTGCTGCTTGGGCAGGGCTCTCTTTTGCTGTTAGGATCCTCCATGCTCCCAAGATCATGATTGAGGGGGATTCTATGACTGTCATTTCTTGGCTATCAAAGGAGAGTTGTATAGATGGATCCTCAAATCCGATTCTGAGGGACTGTTGGGCTATGATGCGGGAGCTTGATTCAGCCCAGATCCGCCACACTTATCGTGAGGCTAACTCGGCGGCGGACTGGGTGGCGTCCTTTGCTGCTCAACATGCGGGTCCTTGGAATTGAAAGCCAGGCGACCCATGTCCTATTCTCCTACAGCAGATTTTAATTTCTGATGTTTCTGGGCTGACTCATTCTAGAATTATATGATCGCCCGTTTGTAACAAAAAAAAAAAATAGTCTAATTTCTATAAGAAGGAATAATAACTTTATGTCATTCAAAATTTAATAACATTTTGATACAAGCCATAATTATCTGAGCAACTAACCAAGATTATAAAATCATATTGGGGTTACAACAAAAATTCTAAATTATATTACTCCGATGAAAGCTACAACTATCTCATATCCCCTTCTTCAGTTTTGCAGCTCTGAAAAACATTGTAAGATTTAAATAAGCTCACACTCAATAAGTAAGCCTAGCATAAAACATACCATATAACTTTAAAAATATAGCATGTCTTGCTTTACTTATCTTCATATGTTAAAACTTTTATGTCAAATATAATTCAGAATATATGTCAAAACTTTCATGTCTTTCATTTCAAGATTTAAGCAAACCAATTTTCATATATAAAAATATATGCCAAGCTTTTAAATTTTCAATACATTTTACCATGTTATCAAAACATACATATCATATGCTTAAAATAATTTTAGAAGCAAATGCCATGTAGCATTTCAAAATATACTTTCAAATCAAACCATTGTACTACTGTAAATAACATGTCTTGATTTACTTATCTTCATATATCAAAACTTTCATGTCATCTTACTATCTGATGTTACTTATATTCTTAAAATTCATTGAAATCACAATGCACATTATGGCTCAAGATTTTCAGTTCTAAGTTTTCAAATTATCGTATTAATAACTCACTATCATCAAATTACATTTCATCTTATTACAAATATGCCACGATCACAAACTATAGCCACATATATCTCCTGTGATAGGGCTAGAACAGAACACCACATATAATCCCCATCCATCATATCACAAAGTCACAACATAATGGACCGCTGGCAACATATTTTCTTATTCAGAACTTATTTTTGTTTCTTATTCAAATGTTAACCATAAAATTCTTTAGGTTAACCTAGCATATGCACATATTCATGTTATATTATCTATGCTAGTAATATTAAAATCTAATATTTTTACTAATTTATGGTTTGAATAGATATACTGACTATTTATTTTACATAAGCAATATTAATTTATTATTTATATTATTTTTATATGTATTATTATTACTACTATTATTGTTATCATTATTTATTTATTTATGATTTTAATTAATTAATTTATTTTATGAATTACACAGAATTTATCTGAAATCTAAAAATATCATTAACAAGCTTTTAAATGAATAAAATAATGTGTCAGAATTCATTTGCATGATAATAGCAGATACAAAAATAATATCTAAACATATACAAATATTTTATTTAAAAATTGCATAACTTAATAATTTACTAATTACTTATGATAAATGGCTTACTTACCTTCGGTCGCTAATCCACACATCCAAATCAATTTTCTAAGCTTCCGACACCTCAACTCAACTCATCTAAGCCTTTTTCCAACTACATAGGGTCGGCTACATGAATCCGCTTTCTGCTTCCTCTACTCTGCCCTATTCAGGACCAAGTTAATATTTAAATTATAAATAGTTATATTTTTTTAATTATTTTTGTTCATGTTAGTTTAAGGTCTACCTCTACCTCTATTCATACCATGAATTGTTAAAAGATCATTCTTTCTAACTGGAGCATCTAAAGGTCTACATTGTATATGTCCAAACCATCGTAATCAATTTTCTCTCATTTTATCTTTCATTTTATCTTTAACTGGGGCTACTCCTATCATTTCTCTTATATGTTTATTTATAATTCTATCTTTTAAAGTTTTATCATTTATCAATCTTAACATACGCATTTCTATTACACTTAATTTATTCACATGTTGTTTCAATATTGCCCAACACTTTGTTCCATATAGCATAGCTGGCCTAATAGCAGTTTTGTAGAAATTTTCTTTCAAATTTAATGGGATGCTTATACAATACTCCCGAAGCACTCCTCCCCTTAATCCATCATACTTTAACTCTAACTCTATGATTCGCATCTTTACCTATTTTACCTTCTTACTGGATAATTGATCCAAAATATCTAAATTTTTTACTCTTTGATATCTCTTGGCTTGCAATCTTCACTATTTCTTCATTTGTATTTCTACTCTCATTAAAATTATATTTCATGTATTCAGTTTTAGTTCTACTAATCTTAAAATATTTAGATTCTAAAGCCTCTCTTCAAATCTCTAGCTTAGCATTTACTTCAGATTTAGTTTTATCAATCAATAACACTATATCATCTGCAAATAACATATACCATGGAATATCATTTTGAATATCTTTGTGTATTAATTCATCCATAATTAATACACAAAGATACGGACTTAAGATAGATCCTTGATGTAAACCTACAATAATTGAAAACTCACTAGTTTATCCTATTATTGTTTTAACAATAGTTATTGCTCTATCTTACATATCTTTTATCAATTCTATATACCTTTTGGTAACTTTTTTTTCTCTAATATTCATCATATTATTCTCTAGGTATTCTATCATATGCTTTCTCTAAATCAATAAAGACCATATGAAGGTCTTTTTACTTTTTTCTATATCTCTCCATCAATTTTCTTAATAAATAAATAGCTTCCATGGTCGATCTTTCAAGCATAAATTCAAATTAATTATTTGACACAAAAGTTTTAGCTCTTAATTAATTTTTTATTACTCTTCCCATAATTTCATTGTATGACTCATTAGCTTAATCCCTCTATAATTTGCATGGTTTTAAATATCTTCTTTATTTTTGTATACATATATTAATATACTTTTTCTCCAATCATCCAGCATTCTTTTAGTTGCTGCAATCCTGTTAAATAAATTGGTTAACCACATGACTTCAATTTCTCCTAAGATTTTTCAAACCTCAATAGGGAACGCATCTGGTCCTAATGCCTTTGTATTTTTTATTTTACTCAAAGTCTTTTTGACCTCAAGCATGCTAAATCTACAAAAAATTTATGCTCATTTGTTTCTTCTAGGTTATTATATCCTTCTATCCTTAAATTTACAAAATTATTTTTATTTAATAAATTTTTAAAATAACTTTTTCATCGTTCTTTGATCTTTCTTCTTTTACTAAGACTTTTCATCTTCATCCTTAATACATTTAATATAGTCAAGATCTTTTGTTTTCTTTTCTCTTAGTTTTGCTAATTTACATATAGTTTTTCACCTTATTTCGTATCTAGTCTATTATATAAATCATCATAGGCTTTAAGTTTGGCATTACTTACCACTTTTTAGCTTATTTCTTTGCATCCCTATACTTTTTAAGACTTTCTTGGTCCCTGCCAGGCTTTAAGTTTGGCATTACTTACCACTTTTTTAGCTTTTTTCTTTGCATTCCTATACTTTTAAGACTTTCTTTATCCCTAACATCTTGCCAAATTTTATAGTTTATCCTTTTAAGCTTGATGGCAGCTTAAACTTTCTCGTTTCACTATCAAGTTTTCTTTCCTACTAGTCCTACTCCTTTTGATTCTCCTAAAACTTCTTTTACTATATTTTTATGCATTTAGTTACTTTTTTTCACATTAAATTGGGATCACTATCTATATTCATAGTCATCACTCTTACTAACTTTTCTTTAAATAATTCTAGTTTTTTTTCCTTTCAAATTTCACCATTTAATTTTTGAATTAATAGTTTTATGTTTTACTCTATATTTATTTTTATCCATATATCTGCTACCATTATTTTATGTTATGAAGTTAAACTTTCTTTTGAAATAACATTACTCTTTTACATGTTATTTTATCTATCTTCCTAGTTAAGAAAAAGTCTATTTGATTTTTATTATATTTACTTTTAAATATTATTAAATATTCATCTCTTTTTTTGAAACAAGTGTTTGCTATTGTTAGATCATATGCTACTGCAAAATTTAATAAGTTCACGCCAACTTTATTTTGATCTTCAAATCTATATCCTCCATGTACCATTTTATATTCATCCCTTTGTTTATCTACATGTCCATTAAAATCTTCTCCCAAATATATCTTTTCTTCTTATAGTATTTCTTGCATTACTTCATCTATCTTTCTAAAATTATGTCTTAGTTTGTTGGTCTAATCCTACTTGTTAGTCTAATCCTACTTGTGGTGCATATATACTAATATATTAATTATATTATTCTCAATTATAAGTTTTAATGATATAATCCGATATCCTTTTCTATTTACTTTAACATATTCCTTAAAATTCTTGTCTACAATTATTTATATTCCATTTTTATTTTATATTTTTAAGTGTAATATAATTTATATCCAGTATTCTCTAATTCTCTAGATCTTTCACTTACCCATTTAGTCTCTTTTAAGCATATTATATTTACTTTTCTTCTAATCATAGTGTCCACTATCTCCATAATTTTACCTATTAGTGTTCCTATGTTCTATGTTGCTACTTTAAGCTGACTATTATAGACTAACTTCTTTACCTGCACTCGTCCGTAGTGCAGGATCCCTTACTTATTATCGCACTCGGGCGTCAGTGCGGCACCCCTTACCCATTTTTCAAAACATCCGAAGGCAAATGCGATGCGTCTCTTAACGGAAATGTCCTAACCCTTTGCATAGTTTGATTTACCAGATTTGATTTACCAGATTCATATTTTAAGGGTTCTGACGGAGTTTTATGCTGGTTGTCAGTTACCTAATGCAACCCTTCACCTTTACCTGGGCTTAGAATCGGCCTTGGCGGAGTTAAGCTTTCGACACCTACAACATAATATTTTGTGTTTTAATTTTTTAAATTTGTGAGGCTAAAATAGATTTAATTAGGCTACCAAGTCTTATCTTGTGCCTAACTTGGAGCTCGAATATCTTCATGTTCATTAGTTTAAATGAGAAAACAAAAATTTTCTAACAAACTAGGATCATATCCAAATACTATATTTCTTTTATCAAGCCCGACTCAATTTGGGCTCAAAAATTCAGTCCAAACGAGCTAACTAGGCTGTGGATTGAGCCCAGGCCCAGTCCCTCCTCTATTCCAGCCCTTGGTTCGAACCAGGGGAAGGAGTCGGTGGCCAAGGGCCGCCGCCGACTCTCTCCCAAGGCCGCTCTACCGCCGACTCTCTCCCAGGGCCGCTTGGCTGGCTGCCGACGATCGACCTAGTGCCGATCGCCACCGCCGGCACCGGTCTTCTTTTTTTCTTTTCCTTTCTTTTCTTTTTCTTTTCCTCCTTTCCCTGCTTTTTCCTCCCACTCTTTCTCCATCCTAGGCGGGTGGCACGGTCGGCCTCTTTCAGTCGGTCGAACTCTACCAGATGCCACACCGACGTTGATGGGAGCCACTGCCCACAATATGAATATGGGCCCGACAAGTGTGGTTTGGCTCCTGCGACAGGGAAGGACCATCCAATGATCCTTTCCATGGGGCCATCGCCGCTTAGCAGCGGTGACGTCACCCTCTCTCTCCCTCTCATTCTCGTCTCTATCTCCCAGATCGATCTTTCTCTATCCCTTGAAACAACAACCCAGATCTCTATCTCTCGGATCAAATATGAAACTGAAATATAAAATAAAGATAAAGGGAGGAAGATCACCTATGATTGAACTAGGCCAGTGAGAAGGAGATGATGGCGAGAAGAGCAGAAATGAGCCAAAGGAAAGGAGAGGAAGAGTTTTTTTTTTTTCCTCTTTTTTTCTTCTGAAAACTTCTCCCATTCAGGTTGGTAAGACAGTCTCTTCTTATTGTTTGAGTTTATATTTTTCAATGAAATCAAGTCATTGATGGCTCCCGCCTCTCATCCTCTGGGTAAATTGAATGCTTTGACACCGTCCCCAACAGGACTACAAATAGATCTGGTTGGACCGGGGAAGCACAACCTGAGTCCAGTCCACATTTGACTCAGGTCAGAAAACTAAATCCGAATCCAACCTAGTTCCCTTGAGGTAGAATCAGTTCGAGTGTTTGTATTTATTAGTTGTACCGATCCATCAAATCTTTCAGATAAAATCAGATCAGACCATAAAATAATTATATGTAAGTTGATTTCCTAATTATATCATAAACACATCATACAATAAAATAACAGTACGCAATACAAACACATCATTAAAAACATCTATTATATAATATTTCTTTGATAAACATGCACAATTATAATTAATAATGTATTTTATAGACTAACTACATGATTAAAAATGATTTTTTTTATATATCAAGGTAAAACTAAATATATGTTATACTATTATTAGATCGATTCCAGTTTGGATTAGAAATTTAGGGATCCAAATTCTCTTACCGATTATGTTTTGGATCGAAGCCTAATTTGAATAACTTCGGTTTGAATGTAGCCAGATCAATTTCAGACCAGTTTCAAACCAGAAGCAGCTCAATCCAATTCACTTGCAACCCTCCTGCCATCAAATTCAAAGACACCACCTGAAATTAAGCAGGCATGAACTGGGTCCGTATCTTTCGATGCCTAAAGTGCACCTCTAACCACATTTTATGCCTCGTAAGTTCAGGCTCACCTATGATTTCCCATTGTTCAAAAGCTTCTGACTATGAAACATAGCAATGGTAACACCAACAGGACTTTGGCTCACTGGTTATCACCCTCTCTCCTGGGAAAGAAGCTGGTTCAGACATATCAATGGCATCTTCACAAAAAGGGTACAACAACTACATATCCATGCATTGCTATCTGTGCATGTGTGCGTGTGCGTGTGTGAGAAAGAGAGACTCCAAACATCCAAAACTGACCAGCACACGGTGTGACAAACTGTGGTAGACGACATACAAATAATTGTCAACCAAATCAGAGAGAGAGAGGCTCCAAACATCCAGAATTGACCAGCACAAGGTATGACAAACCGTAGTAAACTACATAGAGATAATTGTCAACCAAAACCAGGAGGCACATCAGGGTCCTCATCGCTACCACCATCTGGCTGCTCCATCCCTTTACTCTGGGGACCAAAACCAGGTGGTACAGCATCATCTATAAGCTGTGGGCTGTGAAGTTCATCTTTGTTGGAGTGTGGTTTCTGATCGTGAGCAAATCCTTGTGCTCCATGTCATGGCTCTTCCTGCCCTGCTGATCGGCTACAGCAAAGCCTGGTGGTTCCTGAGGTTCGTTGACATTGGAAGCATTTGAATCACCTGTAGAAGCTGTCGTTTGAGAAGCATGATCCTCTTTAGCACTGCTTGATTGCTGTTTAAGCGGGGAAGAGTGATCTTTTTTCTTCTCCTCAGGTTTCACTATTCTATTATACACAGATTCCACTTTCCCTCTGATCTCGCTCTTGTTTGATTTGATAACCTTCCACACCTCATCTGAAATTTGTCCCATTATCTTGCTCCTGCAAAGATTATGACAATCAGTATAAACAACAAGGCATCATGATACACTCGTCTATATCAATCACTAGCTGAAGACGTAAACAAATTTCAATCTTAACAGTGCTCAGCATACCCAAGCTCCTGATAAATGGCATCAGAAAGTTGTCTAAGTTTTAATTTATCAGAACCTTCTTCATTAAGCACTACTGATTGCTTAACCTCTGTAACAATGCTGTTGCGCAGTTCCTCCTGTGACAAAGGCACCTCGTTCAGCCAGTATACTTTAAACAAAATATAAATTACTTATAGCAAAGTCTGTTGATCTGAGACGTCCAAACAATAAGAGAAACTAGGGTCAAGCATAAGCAGTACATGTACAAGTTGAAGTGAGACTGCAAAGTATTGCTATGTTGAAGCAGAAGTAGATGTTGACTGCAAGTTATTGCTATGTTGAAGTAGATAAACATTTTGAGATCAACACCAACATGTCGATGTAGACCTTTAGTCATGATTGAGAAGTTCACCAAGTGAACATACTGCTCGAAAAATGTTTTAGCACTACAGGAGCAGTCATGACATAAGAAGTGATATGGATCATAGTGATTTAGGATGAGAGAGATCAGAAGGACAGCGTGAGTGAATGACTGAGGCCTTTTCTTTCTTTTTTCTAGCGAAATGGTGGAAGGTCCAACTCACATTCCATTGAGTAGTGAATGAAAGCAAGGCCTTAAGGCTAAAACAGGGTGGGTGAAAGCAAAGACTAGACCCTTGAGGAATAACCCTCAAAAGTCTTCTTTTATCCTTGATTTGACTGCCAGAAATTATATAACATAAAACAAAAACTAGATTGATTCCAAGGAACCCCTCCAGAAAGAAATATGCTGAAGTTCATAACAAACAACCACGACCAGATCCACCCAGCAATTACCTGTGAATTGCTGTGATCTAACATGAGGACTTGATGGGCACCTTGAATATCAGATGATAGATAGGAGGCTTTGGTGGAAGGTTAGGATTTCGTGTGAAAGGGTGAGGAAGTCTAGAGTTATTATGAAATATCACAAATCAACTTGAGATAGGTAATGGGGACTACAAGCCATAAAAGTTTCTCTAGACCAAATGCACTCAGCCCAAGGAGTGGAGAACTAGCAATATACCTATCGCAGGCTTGGATTTTAATTTCACGTCTCTACTGAGAATTCAATGACATGCCTTTTGCAGTTGCTCTAAATCAAGGTTCAATGTTCTTATTGAAACAAATCTGTTTTGGCCCTGACCCACTTCAGTTGGAAATCAAAACAAATTGGTTTCAGCCAAGACCAACCTAAAACAAACCCAAGTTTTTAGTTTCAGTTGGTTTGATCAATTTTGGCTAAAATTGACCAAAACTGTTGTTTTTTATTTATTTTATTTTACAGGTACATTTGTAAAAGTTTATAAAATTCATTTGTATAATTCAATCATATACATTTACTTAAGTATCTAATGATCTAGTCCATGTTATTTTCATCTAAACTATGTCATGGTATTGGGTAAGACACAATATTGATGTGCAATTGTAAGTTGTAAAATACATTATGTTGGCTGAACTCGGAATGTCTCCACATGACAACCATCTCTCTGCAAGATTGGTTCACTAAATGTGGCAATATGCATGTAAGTCGATGCCTGATTGATTTCTCCATTGCAAGATATTGCATGGACATTGTTAAAGCTGATATATTGAATATGGCAGCCTACAATATAACTGAGATCAAGCAATATAACAAAAATAAGGATCCAAAAAAGAGTAACACCGTTTCTTTTATCAAAGACAGTGTATGATTTTATCTAATGCTGGTTCCAACAAATACAAAAAGTAGACATAAACTCCAACAAAGTGATGGTTAAAGTCTTATTCCACACTCCACAAATGAAGTGAAATTGAGGAAACTGTGACATCTATAATGCTGAAGTCAAACACAGTGACTATCTATAACTACAAAAGTCAATCACTAGCTTAAAGAAGACATACCCACGCTTACATTTACAAGACTCAACCACTTCAAAATTATTAACTTTCGGGATATAAATGGTGCCTCTGCAATAACCCAGGAACTTGAAGTTGAAGAAGTCAGCAAGGTAGTCTAATTAACAAATATAATGATAATAGTGCATTCATCATCATTTTCTGGGTCAGTTGAAGGCTCTCTCTCTCTCTCTGTTCGCAAGACAGAAAAATTAAACTCTAAGATGGGAACTATTGCTTGGTGCAACGGTAAAGACTTGGGCATGGAAGTGAAATGGCAAGGGTTTGAGTCTTGGGCAGCCATTTTATGCGCAAAAAACAATTTGCTAAAGATCAGAACAGTCCCTAGTTCGGCCCTCGCAGGATCCTAGATTGTCTGGGAACATAACTGGGTAATTATTTTTGAGAATTATAACCTAAGATGAAAACTTGGGGAATAATGCAATTTATTTAAAGCTAGATTACCAAAACACAACAGAAAGGGTTCCTTAGAAAACTTTCTTACAAAGATATAGAACTTTTAGAGTAGTGAGAGATGTCCCCTCGAGTACCCTGACGAGATCGGTAAGGGTTAGAGATTGAAGGACAGCATGGATTGATATTCAAAGGTTAGGGTTATGAAGCAAACATATGTTCGATCAATCTTTAAAGCAAACATCGTTACTAGAATCTCAACATCAAAAATTCGATTTCTGGGAAAGATTCTTAAATAAAAAAATACGGATTTCCAGATTGATGGGAAATTGGGTGTCCGAACTAACGACATAATCAGGAACAGAAGAGTGAAGGAAGAATTTGTTTGAAAAGAACGTAATCAACGGGGCAGCAAACCCGGAGATAAGTGAAAGGTATCATCCGTCATTCTATATGCGTCCTAGGGCATCAGAAATTCATATAAAATAACCCTTAAAAAAAAAAAAAAGGGTAGACAAGAGATCGGTGCGGGGCTTACATTTCCTTGACCTTGCGGATGATCATGAGGCGGAGTTCGTCGAAATCGCCATCGTCCTTCAGCTTGGCGATAACCTCCCCCTCCGTCGGCGGCCGGGCTCCGCTCTCCATCGCCGCGGCTGCTCCTCCGGGCACCCAAGGATGTCAAAAAGCGAAAAATGATAAGGGGAAGAGTATTTAGAGAGGCCCAGTTCTGCAAATCGCGGCCGTCCGATCCCGAGTAGGAACCGTCCGAAGAGGGGATGGGCT
Source organism: Calamus simplicifolius (assembly GCA_900491605.1). NCBI lineage: Eukaryota > Viridiplantae > Streptophyta > Magnoliopsida > Arecales > Arecaceae > Calamus > Calamus simplicifolius. The sequence goes on along the minus strand of UESW01001740.1, from coordinate 220,218 downwards.
GGACGAGCCCATCGGTCCGGCCCAGGTCCACAACTAAGCTTGGACAAAGGCAGTTCAGGCCCAGCTTGTTAGACAGTTGGGCCCATCAATAGTTAGATCTCCTTCAATGCCTCACCCATTTCATTCTCATCATTGTCATTGGTGAAGGGATGCTCTCTCTTTCTTTCTTACACACACTCACTAAAATTTAAAGCTATTGCTCAGTCTTGTACTAAAATTTGCAAAGAGAATTTCGAAGCATAGTATCTTGTACTGGTGTATCGTTGCTTTGAATATATTGTACCATATCAATACCAAACTATCATTTAATATCTATTCATACTAAGTCTTGATCCATTAAATCGACTGGCATGCTTTGTATATCAACACTGTACCAATATAATACTGACCCTAAGACGAAGAAGTCCTCTTTGAGGGAGTAATGAATGAAAGGTACATGAACTCATTAATGTCTGTCCCACAGCTTTGAAACAAGAAAAAAAGTAACAAGCAACAATTCTTGTTAGATTATCTGTCATCATCTTATTGTTGCTCAGGTACTGATAGATTGGGCTAGGGATTGCCTTTAAGGAGCTCATTTTGCGCACTGGAAATTTCTCTATTATGTAGCACAAGAGATTGGTTTCTCACAAGGATAACACTGCTGTGACAAAGTCCCAGCCCATATGGAGCAGATCATAGTTGTTTGGATGATTTCTGGCTTCTTGCTGAAACTGAGATGGTCTTGTTTTGTCTCAAGGAAGCAAGGCTGCAAAAGAAGGAAAAGTCTTTGTATGCCGTTTTCGGGAGAGCAAATTCTATCTCTTCTTATTGATTTACATGAATCCTACATAGCTTGACGCGATGAAATAGAATAAGATAGCAAGATACGATCTTAAATTTTGAGCGTGACGTGCATTAATACCGTTCAACTTTTTTTTTAAAATTTATATATAGATCATAGGCGGTGTAGCGCATATTTTTTTAATGAGTGTTGTAATTTTATAACTATGATGTCATAATTTTATAATTGAGGCATCATAATTTTTTTCGGTCGGGATGTCGTAAAGCTTTACCTTAACGTTTTTTGAATGTATGTTGTAATTTTATAACTACGGTGTCGTAAATTTACAACTCAGATGTCGTGATTTTTTTTCGACTTTCTGAATGAGTGTCATAATATTACAATTAAGGTGTCATAATTTTTTTGACCAAGATGTCATAAAGCTTTACCTTAACGTTTTTTGAATAGGTGTCGTAATTTTATAACTAAATTTACAACTAGATATCATAATTTTTTTTTAAGCTTTATAAATAGATATCATAATTTTATAACTAAATATGTCATAAAGTTGAATGCGATGTACAATATTTTTTTTCAGAAAAGAAAGCTCTTGTTTCCTTGGTCAGATGCTCCAATGGCCAATGCGAGGCCCATCAATATTTTTAACTTGGTTTAACTCACCCAATTTAATCGAACTTCAACGCTTGTGTCATGCAATTGAACAGAGCCAGCCCTGGGCCTCACATATCCACAGGCCTTGTAGAGTGTCAGAACTGTTTTCCCTGAGCAAAAACTATTGAAAATGTCTTTGTGCACCACCTTCGTGCACGAAGATACGCATCGGGCATGCGCATTGGTCACGCATCTATACAAGCATACGTACCATAGCCCATTGGGTCTCGATACATCCTACATGCATCTGCATGGATGCACGATCAATGCGCGCACCCGGTGCATATCTTCGTGCATCGAAGGCGATGCACAAAGACTTTTCCAGAACTATTCTCTGCTTGGCATTTTATCACGCCTCTGCTCTCCAGCTTAATATAGAACAATATAAACTGAGAAGCCTTGAATCAGCGAGCAATTAGTACTGGATTCATCTTGCAACTTGGATGCTGCAGAATGGTAGAGTGAGAACTCTCTCTTGCAAGGTCTAGGTTTAATAAGCTACTAACATCATGGAGCAATATTTAATAGATTCAAAATATAATAATTTATTGTACACATGTGAAAATAAGGCATCTTATTAGATCATATAATTGATTAAATATAACTAACATTGATACATTAATTATCTTTTAAATTAAATTAATTAAATTTGAACATAATATTAATAGTAGAAGGTTGTCAATGGCTAAAAGATCCACATGCCATTCTAACATCAAGACACTAAGCATTCTCAACTCATGATTAAAAAGTTCAATACTTAAACAATAATTTTACTAGATACTTGAGCCAGCATCCATTTGATTTTTATTCTTAAATCTTTATGTCTAAAAGAAAAAAAAATTATGAGCATCAATAGTAATAATAGTAATAAAGCCTTAATCCCAAACTAGTTGGGATAAGCTACATGAATCCCTTTTTCTTCATTTAACTCTATTTTGAGTCATATTTTTTTATGAAATATAAAAAATATAAAAAAATTATGAGTAATGCTTAATAAAAACTCTAAATATAAATATATTAAATAGATCGAGTAAGAATAATAGTACAATTTAAAATATATTTATAATACAATAATATTTTATAAATAATTTTAATGATGCATGACAATTTAAACAATAATATCAATTTTTAAAATAATAAACATTGTATTTATATATTAATCTTTGTAATAATAACTCTGTAGTTGTTAAACTATGATCACATATAATCCTTATGATAGGGTCAATACACTATATATAACTATCAAATGGAGACGGGATCGCTATACATATCCTTATGGAGGTAGGTTCCAGTATCTATCATCCATCATCAATTATAACATAGTAGATCGAGAGCTTTCATACATACTAATTCTTTTAGCAATAATTTCATATCGTTTTCACAATCAATTGATTCACTTATCAATGTTTTCAATCATTTACTTATGACTGTATAATTCTATATCAACATCACAAATCGTGTTCTTTGTACTAAAATTTTGTAGTAATAAACTGGAATGTTATACAATTATAATAAAGCAAAATCTACCTACTTAATCTGAAGTTTCAATAAAATGACATGTAAGAAATCAAATTTTCAATTCAATATCTCACCATATAACATTTCAAATGCTAATAATTCAAAATAATTTGAGCATTTTAATGATACACGCACATATATCATTTAGCAATTTATTTAATCCAGATTTTATGCAATTTAATTCATAAAACTATAAAATCATATTAACAATCATAAACAATTTATAAAATATTCTACTTATGACTATATTTCTTAAATTCTTTAAATAAAATTAATGAAAATTAATCCTCAAATTTTGATGCTTAAGGACTCTTTAATCTTTTGATCATTCAATTTTCACCTTTTTGAACTATTGATTTGATATTAGATATCTTAATTGAGCTTATTTACAAAAGAATTCTAAAGCCAAGCGATTTCCTACTTTTTATGAAATACTAATTTTTTAAAACCAATAAACTTTTAGGTCTTACCAAATATTAATTTCTTTAGGAAAATCAAATAGATAAATATTTAATAAATATTTTAACTCATTTGACATGAATTTGCAATATAAAAATTTGAATAAAAATATCAAAATATTCTTATCATTATGAATAATATTTTTATAATTTATCAAAACTTTTTATATAAATATATATAAAGGTAGATTTAGCTACATTCGAATGTGGCCAAGCTTAAATCCATCACCTCATCCATCCTTATATTTATACAATTTAGAAATCCCAAAGATGAAAAAAGTAAAAAAAAAAAAAAAAAGGTGGCTCTGGCATCCATATGAATTCAAGAATAAAAAAGATGATTAAATCCTAAACTTAATTATATTTTTTAATTATATAATTTTTGATTTTTTAATTGGATATAGTTAAGTTGGATATCAACTTAGTCCAAAGGGCTGTGTCTTGTGCATGCATTGTAATAAATAACCTAATGCACATTTGTTCTTCATGTGGTCATTATGTTTGATGAAGAAATAAGATAACAACGTGTCTAGCATCTACCAAGGAATCCATGGACTTGTCTGACTTCTGATTGCAAGGCTGGACCAGTTGGATTGGCCAGCACCATAGAAGAACACCATTTTGACAATGTTTGCTGATTCCAACTCCAACGAGCGAGGGTGATATGAGTTGAGTGCCTGCCTCATCCATGTGGAGCAGTTGAATCCACGTTTGACCCAAGCTGCATACTTTTTGGTCAATTAGAAAGCTAGAGAATCCAAGCTACCTGCAGATTTTGAGTTCATTCCACCAAAGTCCAAACTCTCCTGTCTCCCTTGTTGCTCTGTTCAACTCCTCTCATGGCCTAGAGGAAAGGGACAAATGGTTGGATAATATTTCTCCCAACAGACATTGACACAGACTTGCTATATAACAAAACAATCCTTCTGGGGAAACCTTTGTTTACGCCCAAATTGCAGTACCATCCGAACTACTCTCACAAGCCAACACATGCCACCAACCCATGTTGCTGCTATTATACATGTCCTATTTCTCTGCCCTTGGACTAAGACAATGCCTTAGCTCAATGGACTCCCTACTTTTTCTCCTTCTGATTTCTACTAGCAAGTATTGAGTAGAATGAAAAAAAAAAAAAAAAGTGGACCCAAACTAATTTGAAATTAAGATTTTATTGTTGATGGTGTAATATTTACACCAATGAATGCATAATTATTCCTTAACCAGAGCTTTTTTGAACTCAATCCCTTCATTTAGACTGTCCTCCAAGTAATTGGAAATATTCTTTTTCTACTTTAATGAAATCTTTATCTATATATGCTATACCCTGATATCCCACACACTCTAGTTGGATTAAACTAAAATTTGATGGCTTGATTCGATCATATCCAACGAGTACAAGCTCTATTACTCGAGATGAATTTGATCATTCCTAACAATGGGATTAGTCCCATCCCATGCAAACTCCTAGGCTGAACTGGTTAAGTCATTAAAGGGGATTCTAGCATTGTGATTGAGTAGATTAAAAATTCTTCTCAATACTAGTGTTATCCATTATTTCGATCCATCAAGAAATTGTTGATGTCTTTCAAATGTTCCTTGATATGAGATATGTCTTCAGAGACGCGAAGAAGCTGTTCACTTATTTGCAGGTATTGCATCGATGGTCTCTCATTGCTAGTATTGGAGCGACCATTTTTTGATAAGCTTACCAATGCTCTAAATGTGATGCTAGAGGTATAACTTTTTCGAGGTAATTCTGATTTTCGTCTACCATTGAGGGAAAAAAAAAAAAAAAAGGCCTACTTGATTACCCAACCATTTTCATATATACAAGAAATAAGTGCAGCAACTTGCATCCAAAACTATGGACTACCATGAGATGGGTATCATAATCAGGGCATCATGCTTGATATATAAATTGTTTCTTATTTTTATATCATAAAGAAAACATCAAGTTGTCCTTGATCTCCAGTGTATGGATGCATGGCTGTGCACATGTGCGCATCCAAGTTTGGGTGAGCATCTCCATCTCCATTGAAGTGCTTCCTTCCTTCATTCATTGCATCTCGCTGCCATTGCGGCTTTGCTTTCCAAGAGGCACTGCACTCCCTTGACTTTTTCTTTTGTCGTGGTATTATGTGGAACAAGATATAAATTCTTCTTTCTACGCTCAGACTATCATGCTTAGAAAAGTTATAGCATGTTTCTGACCTTGTTATCACAGCAGTGAATTATATAAATAGTGAGGTTGCTTTCTTAATTAATATCTCTCAAATAATTAACCTTGTTCTTGACTGCCTTCAGTGCGTTGCACAGCCAGGGAATCCAGTTGCCAGTGTAGAGTGTAGACGTTGGTCCCCTAAAGCGTTGCTGTGCCTGTACCTCTAATTTTTAGCTGGAACGCAGGATGGCTTGCACGAGCCTTGCATGTGCCAACTTACAAGGATTGCGTCAATATGGCGTTGGCATGCATGGCCACCGTTCCGTGGACATGGTTTACGGTCATCTTCGCCTTGTTATTTTAAATTTATGAGAGAGGGAGTATTGTTGATGCTAAATCATCATTCTAAATATCCGCAAGCGTTTGGTCATCTTTTTTAGTGAGCTCAAATTTTTTTGGCAAACTTCTTGCATCTCGAAGCCTAAACAAGTTCCGAAGACCGAAGATTCCGATAAAAACCCTTCGACGCTCAAGTCAATGGTCTGGGCAACAACCATGAGCTTGAGAAAGCTCGAAAGATAGAAGAAGAAGCTTAAGCCATGCTCTATGTGAACTTTAGGAGTGTAGTAGTTGTTTGAGTTTCTTGGAGTTACCTGGTTGGGGATCCCTCTTACCCATTTTATTGGTGCTTAGAGTCTGTCAGCCTTAGAACATGATCACTTGTCAGAGAATTGATGATGGGGGCAGCACAGTGGGGCTGGCCTCCATATGATTTGTCAGAGTTGCAGGCCATGTCCCTTTAAATATGGATGGCTGCATAGTTGGCAGGTATTGCTTGGTTTGGACAGCTGTTGCAGGCTGCTGTAGGGCGTGGTCGACCGTTCCGGCGTTTCCAGACGTGTCCCCCATGCTACCCTTTCACTGCCCTGTGTGGACAGTGATGGGCGATAAATCAGGCACGTGGGCCTCAAAATGTAGCCGCTGAGGCAAAAGATGAAATTTGAAGCTGGCTCTGTCCCTCATGGAGTATTGATTATAGAGTACGTGCATGACTGTTCATGCCCTTGGATAAACTCTAGAGAAGGTCGTGGGTGAACATTTGCATGGCACTGTTCATGGCCGAGCACTATTCATGGCCGAGCACTATTCATGGCCAAGGGAAGAGGCCGAGCACTGTTCATGGCCGAGGGGAAGAGGCCGAGCACTGTTTATGACCGAGCACTGTTCATAGCCGAGGGGAAGAGGCCGAGCACTGCTCATGGCTGAGGGGAAGAGGCTGAGCAATGTTCATGACCGAGGGGAAGAGGCCGAGCACTGTTCATGGCCAAGCACTATGGGACCATGCTCGAGAGCCTTTAACCCGGAGGGTGACCTGAGGGTCGCTGTGATGGGACCATGTTAGGGAGCCTTTAACCCCGGAAGGTGACCTGAGAGTGCTTGGACCAGGCTCATGGTGCCTTTTGAACCCCGAAGGATGACCTGAGGGTGCTTGGACCATGCTCAGGTACCTTTTGAACCCCAGAGGGTGACCTAAGAGTTGAGAGTCGTCAGATGCCTTTTAACCCCAAAGGGTGATCTGAGAGTTGAGAGTTGCTAGGGGCCTTTTTCTTTTGACGTGAAGTCTGGGAATGGCTGCTCGGTTGGCCGTTGTCCGCTAAGACAGAATTGAAGCCGCTAAGGCTGGGATGAAGCCATTGAGACTTTGACGATGTCGTTAAGGCTGTGACAAGCTGTTGAGGCTAAGTTGATGCCAGCGCTGGAGTCTGTCTTTGTTGCTGATGCTATTGTAGGTCTTTCTGCAGTGCATTCAAGTATTAATAAAAAGAAGCTTTTCTCATGGTGTAGTGTACTTAGCTTTTGTAGCTTTTTGGCCTTTGCGTCGTGTTCGATGACGCTGGGGGTCGGCATAGAGTCGGGACAGAGAGCTTTCCCTAGCTTTTACTAGTGTTGGTTGATCTGGGTATTTGCGGAGGCGAAGAAGACTATTCGAGAGTGGAGGAGAACCTGCATTGTTGGTCTCTTTTGGCATTAATGGAGCCTTACATCCGAGTACAAGGAAGGCCATAATGACCCCTACACCCAACGTCCTCTCTTTGTCCTCTTGCTGGCACCAAGCTTCCTTCCCTTCATATGTTAAATCTTGTTCATTTAAGTTTGCATGGCATGGCACTGGGCTGGGACTTGGACCATGTCATTAATCCTCTTCCCGCATAGCCAGGCCAAGACCTTGCTTCTTAGAGGGAACCCAGCCATGAAGATGTGCCAGGTGATGATGATGATGTGGCACTTGATGCGGATGGTTTGGAGGGAGAAAAGCAGTCGGGAGGAGTGTTGATCAGCTCCTGTCGGCCGAAGATAGCCTATAGCCTCGGGGTCGCACGCCTCTTGTGGATTACGACTGTCCGAGGGGAAGAGGATGTCATTGTGAAGTGCCTTTGAAGGAACTTGTCTCCTTCTGTTGATTTGGATACATCAGCCTACTGGTGGTCTATCCCCCGAAAAGCAAATTGATTGGAGTGGAGGTGTTGGCGCCCTTACTTAGGCCTCCCCCAGCATCGCCGTCCGTAGGAGAGGAGGCCGTTTGGATGGCGAGCGGTGGCGCTCTTGCTAATGAGCTCTTGCTTTTGAGCTTGAAGATACTCATACTAATGAGCTTGATGGCGGTGAGCCTCTTGCTGGGGAGATCTCCCGCGGGATGGATGATGGCTGCCCTAAGCAGCAACTAAGGAGGGAGCAGAAGCTCTTGCTGGCTGCTGTGTGGCCATGAAATATTACTTTGGAGCTTTTGGATAGATGGCGTCAATGTATGGATTTGCAGGACAAGAGTGGCATGCTATTTTGCTTGAGTGGCCTGAGGTAGTGACGATGGTGGAGTGGAGCGGTTGGCTCTGTTGCTCAACTTGTTGAGGGTGCCCCCCAGCATGACTAACGAAAGCTTTATGGGTTTTGTCATCACCATCTTTTTATCCACCATTATTATCGTAGAGGGAGTGAGGGCTTGTAGCTTAGTGTCACAGAGCTCTATTCTCTCCCCTACCTAGCGCGCCAATCTGTTGACGCCAAATCACCATCCTCGAATGTCCGCGAGCGTTCGGTCACCTCCTCCAGCGAGCCTACGATCCTTCGGCAAGCTTTTGTGCCTGGGAGCCTGCAAGCAAGTTCCGAGGACTGGAGATTCCGACGGAAACCCTTTAATTCTCAAGTCAGTGCTCTGGGCAACAGCCGTGAGCTTGAGGAAGCTCGAAAGAGAGAAGAAGAGAGAGGTTTAGAGCCATGCTCTCTGTGAGCGTTTGGGAGTGTAGTAGTTGTTTGAGTTTCTTAGAGTTACCTGATCGGGGGTCCCTCTTACCCATTTTATTGGTGCTTAGAGTCTGTCAGCCTTGGGGCATGATCACTTGTTAGAGCATTGATGATGGGAGCAGCATAGTAGGGTGGCCTCCATTTGATTTGTTAGAGTGACAAGCCATGTCCCATCAAATGTGAGTGACTGCATAGTTGGCAGGTATTGCTTGGTTTGAACAATTGTTGTAGGCTACTGCAGGGCGTGGCCGACCATTACGGTGTTTGCCAGACGTGTCCCCCATGCCATCCTTCCGCTATCCTGTGTGGATAGTGATGGGTGATAAAGTCAGGCACGTGGGCCTCAAAGTGTAGCCGCTAAGCCAGAAGATGAAATTTGGAGTTGAAGCTGGCTCTGTCCCTCGTGGAGTATTGATTATAGAGTACGTGCATGCCACTGTTCATGCCCTTGGATTGGCTCCATAGAAGGCCATGGGTAAACATTTGCATGGCACTGTTCATGGCCGAGCACTATTCATGGCCGAGGGGAAGAGGCCGAGCACTGTTCCTAGCCGAGGGGAAGAGGCCGAGCACTGTTCATGGCTAAGGGAAAGAGGCCAAGCACTGTTCATGGCCGAGGGAAAGAGGTCGAGCACTGTTCATGGCCGAGGAAAAAAGTCGAGCACTATTCATGACCGAGGAGAAGAGGCCGAGCACTGTTTATGGCCGAGGGAAAGAGGCCGAGTACTGTTCATGGCCGAGCACTGTTAAAGCCGAGGACCGACTCAGAAATGACTGATATAACTCTGATGAGATTATCGTTGCTCATGAGGCTCATTGGCCCATCAAGTATCTAAGTGGATGGATGGTAGAGAAAGCTAGGCATGGTGTAATTTATACGGACATATCATGTGATGGAGGGATTAATTTTAGCAATGCATTGGGGGAGGCAAAAGGGAAAGGCACTTGTTCAATGTATTAGAGATTACAATATTTAGATGGTGATTTTTATTTTTTTTACCCATATAGCACGGCCCACCCATCTTTATATAGTGATGATGAAAATGAGGTTTATTTTTATTTTTATTGATAAAAATAAAGTATAGATAGAAATAAGTATGCTCCCATCCCACTCCATTCTATTTTTCATATTTAAGTACTATATTATGATTACATATTTTTTATATTTATAAAATCATCATTATAATTTTTATTAAAAGTTTATATATGTTTTTAGAAAGTAGGTGTGACGGAGTGAGGATGGGGTGAAGATAGAGATTTATTAGTTTCTATGAGATGGAGATGAAAAAAAAAATTCTTTTATGAAGACTGAGATTATTTCTTTGATGGAGATAGAGATGTGAATGAGGTCCTTAGCCCTATCCGTTCCATTGCCATCGCTAGCAAGTTTGTCAGTATTTGATAAGAACACACGCCTCGACCCACTTAAAAGCCTCGAGGCTTTTAAGCTTTGATAAAGTTTGGACTGAATTTTAGAAAAATTGAAATTTTGTGATTAGGGTTAGACCAATGCTATGATATATACTCTATGTCTTGAAACCCACCTCAATTAATCCTGAATATATATATAAATTTTATTTGGCTAAACTACAGTTTTGATTCTTGAACTTAAAAAGTTATGCAACTTTGGCATCTAAACTTTAAAAAGTTACAAAAATGATCCTAAACTTTTTTTTTAATTTACTTTGATTCCTATTGTTAAATAGGGAAGACGTCATTTGATTTTGTCTCATATGGTAGTAATGTGGCATTCAGATGATAAAATCAAATTTAAAACCCATAATCAATCCGTTAGCCTAATATCTAATAATCCTATAAAAAAACCCCTCCTTATTCTCCCTTTCTTCGTCCCTCTTCCCCCGCGGCCTCCTCCATCCCTCCCTTGCGGCCTCATCTGCCCCCCCCCTTCTTTCGACAGCCTCCTTTGTAACTCCACCGCATTCTACTCATGTTTATCAAGCTCAAAATAGTCAAGATTTAGTATCTGCCATGGTTTCCTAATACCCTTGTAGTTTGGGTTGTCAACCAAAGCAGCATGTTATTTTCCCTTGCAAGCTGGATTTTTCTTCATTGATCACTTCCACTCACTGTTGACGCTCAACCACCTCTCCTGGACGTCGGGAATGAAGTACTTCTCGAATCCTTGCTTTGCCGGGTTGCCTGCAAAAAAGTCCCGGGACCGGAGGGGGTCTCCGGCGGGACCCTCCAACGCCCAAGTCAGTAATCGAGGTCACAGCCGTGAGCTTGAGGAAGCTCGAAAGAGAAAGAGCGAGAGGCTCAGTATGAGCGTGTCGAGAGTTTTTGAGTTACCCCTCTTTACCTAATTTATTTACCTTTATACTCTGTAAACTTGCTTGAGAAGTTTGGGTTCTTGTCCTCTAGTAGGAAGGAGTCACGTGGAGCCTCATGATGGACCATGACTTTTGAGAGCTCATTTAGTCTGAGTGGCTGAAGTGTCATGATGACTAGGGACTTTTTGGGGGGTGAAATGTCAGGGCTAACATCTGTGAGGCCCAAAATGCTGCCACTTGTCAAGACTTTTATGGTGATGGCAGCAGTGGCAGAGCTCGCTTCCTTCTTCGATATGTCAGGGCTGCAGGTCAAGTCCCATCAAGGTGGGTAGCTGCAGCTGTTTGATGGGTCCTGTTCCAATGGAGAGGGGAAAGCAGAGGCCGCCCTCCCCGGCCAGGAAGTGCCGGGGCGGGGGCGGCCAGGAGAGCGCCGTGGCCGCCTGGCTTGGATAGGCCGGGGCCGGCTTGGAGGGTGCCGGGGCCGCTTGGCTGGGACACGTCGGGGCCGGCTGGGAAGGTGCCGGGGCCGCCTGGCTGGGACACACCGGGGCCGGCTGGGAAGGTGCCGGGGCCGCCTGGCTCGGACATGTCGGGACCGGCTTGGAAGGTGCCGGGGCCGCCTGGCTCGGACATGCCGGGGCTGGCTGGGAAGGTGCCGGGGTTGCCTGGCTGGGACATGCTGGGGCTGGCTGGGAAGGTGCTAGGGCTGCCTGGTTTGGACATGCCGAGGCCGGCTTGGAAGGTACCGGGGCCGCCTGGCTGGGAAGGTGCCGGGGCCACCTGGCCCGGACATGCCGGGGCCGGCTGGGAAGGTGCCGGGGCCGCCTTGCTTGGACATGCCGGGGCCGGCTGGGAAGGTGCCAGGGCCGCCTGGCTGGGACATGCCGGGGCTGGCTTGGAAGGTATCGGGGCCACCTGGCTTAGACATGCCGGGGCCGGCATGGAAGGTGCTGGGGCCGCCTAGCTTGGACAAGCCGGGGCCGGCTTGGAAGGTGCCGGGGCCACCTGGCTGGGACATGCCGGGGCCATCGGCCTTGGAGGCGTTGGCCTTGGAGGCGTCGGCCTTGGAGCTGTCGGCCCTGGAGGCGTCGGCCTTGGAGTTGTCGGCCTTGGAGCTATCGGCCTTGGAGGCGTCGGCCTTGGAGCTGCCAACCTTGGAGGCATCGGGTATACGTGGCTTTATGAGGCCATTAAGTTGTTTGAAAATTTCTGTTTTTACTACCCATGGGCCTGTTAGCTGGTTGTATCAGATGCCCCCTACACTTCTTGAGCTTGTAGGTCCTGTGCTAACCAAGCTAAAGAAGTGTAAAAAATTTTTAAGAAACATAGAGCTGATGGGGCTGCACTAAAGCCGTTGAGGCCTAACATGACCGTGGCCACCCAGGACTAGCCCGAGGGCCGGCTAGGGGCCTAACACATTTGTGGCCGCCTAGGACCAGCCCGAGGGCCGGCTAGGGGCCTAACATACTTGTGGCCGCCTAGGCAGCCCGAGGGCCGGCTAGGGGCCAAACATATATGTGGCCGCCTAGGCCAGCCCGAGGGCCGGCTAGGGGCCTAATATACTTGTGGCCGCCTAGGCCAGTCCGAGGGCCGGCTAGGGGCCTAACATATATGTGGCCGCCTAGGCCCAGCTCGAGGGCCGGCTAGGGCCTTAACACATTTGTGGCCGCCTAGGCCAGCCCGAGGGCCGGCTAGGGGCCTAACATATATGTGGCCGCCTAGGCCCAGCTCGAGGGCCGGCTAGGGGCCTAACATACTTGTGGCCGCCTAGGCCAGCCCGAGGGCCGGCTATAGGCCTAACATATATGTGGACGCCTAGGCCCAGCTCGAGGGCCGGCTAGGGGCCTAACATACTTGTGGCCGCCTAGGCCAACCCGAGGGTCGGCTAGGGGCCTAACATACTTGTGGCCGCCTAGGCCAGTCCGAGGGCCGGCTAGGGGCCTTAACACTTGTGGCCGCCTAGGACCAGCTCGAGGGCCGGCTAGGGGCCTAACATATATGTGGCCGCCTAGGACCAGCTCGAGGGCCAGCTAGGGGCCTATCATACTTGTGGCCGCCTAGGCCAGCCCAAGGGCCGGCTAGGGGCCTATCATACTTGTGGCCGCCTAGGCCAGCATGAGGGCCGGCTAGGGGCCTAACACATTGTGGCCACCTAGGCCAGTCCGAGGGCCGGCTGGGGGCCCAACATACTTGTGGCCCTAGGCCAGCCCAAGGGCCGGCTAGGGGCCTAACACATTTGTGGCCGCCTAGGACCAGCTCGAGGGCCAGCTAGGGGCCTAACATATATGTGGCGCCTAGGACCAGCTCGAGGGCCGGCTAGGGGCCTATCATACTTGTGGCCGCCTAGGCCAGCCCGAGGGCCGGCTAAGGGCCTAACATACTTGTGGCCGCCTAGGACCAGCTCAAGGGCCGGCTAGGGGCCTAACATATATGTGGCCGCCTAGGCCAGCTCGAGGGCCGGCTAGGGGCCTAACATACTTGTGGCCGCCTAGGCCAGCCCGAGGGCGGCTAGGGGCCTAACATACTTGTTGCCGCCTAAGCCAGCCCGAGAGTCGGCTAGGGGCCTAACATATGTGGCCGCCTAGGACCAGCTCGAGGGCCGGCTAGGGGCCTATCATACTTGTGGCCGCCTAAGCAGCCCGAGGGCCGGCTAGGGGCCTAACATACTTGTGGCCGCCTAGGACCAGCTCTAGGGCCGGTTAGGGGCCCAACATATATGTGGCGCCTAGGCCAGCTCGAGGGCCGGCTAGGGGCCTAACATACTTGTGGCCGCCTAGGCCAGCCCGAGGGCGGCTAGGGGCCTAACATATATGTGGCCGCCTAGGCCCAGCTCGAGGGCCGGCTAGGGGCCTAACAAACTTGTGGCCGCCTAGGACCAGCTCAAGGGCCGGCTAGGGGCCTATCATACTTGTGGCCGCCTAGGCCAGCCCGAGGGCCGGCTAGGGGCCTAACATACTTGTGGCCGCCTAGGCCAGCCCGAGGGCCGGCTGGGGGCCTAACATATGTGGCCGCCTAGGACCAGCCCGAGGGCCGGCTAGGGGCCTAATATACTTGTGGCCGCCTAGGCCAGCCGAGGGCCGGCTAGGGGCCTAACATATATGTGGCCGCCTAGGCCAGCTCGAGGGCCGGCTAGGGGCCTATCATACTTGTGGCCGCCTAGGCCAGCCCGAGGGCCGGCTAGGGGCCTAATATACTTGTGGGCCTAGGCCAGCCCGAGGGCCGGCCAGGGGCCTATCATACTTGTGGCCGCCTAGGCCAGCCCGAGGGCCGGCTAGGGGCCTATCATACATGTGGCCGCCTAGGCCAGCTCGAGGGCCGGCTAGGGGCCTATCATACTTGTGGCCGCCTAGGCCTGCCGAGGGTCGGCTAGGGGCCTAACATACTTGTGGCCGTCTAGGCCAGCCCGAGGGCCGGCTAGGGGCCTATCATACTTGTGGCCGCCTAGGACCAGCCCGAGGGCCGGCTAGGGGCCTAACATAGATGTGGCCGCCTAGGCCAGCCCGAGGGCCGGCTAGGGGCCTATCATACTTGTGGCTACCTAGGCCAGCCCGAGGCCGGCTAGGGGCCTAACATACTTGTGGCGCCTAGCCCAGCCCGAGGGCCAGCTAGGGGCCTAACATACTTGTGGCCGCCTAGGCCTGCCCGAGGGCCGGCTAGGGGCCTAACATACTTGTGGCCACCTAGGCCAGCCCGAGGGCCGGCTAGGGGCCTTAACACATTTGTGGCCGCCTAGGACCAGCCCGAAGGCCGGCTAGGGGCCTTAACACATTTGTGGCCGCCTAGGACCAGCCCGAGGGCCGGCTAGGGGCCTAACATATATGTGGCCGCCTAGGACCAGCTCAAGGGCCGGCTAGGGGTCTATCATACTTATGGCCGCCTAGGCCAGCCCGAGGGCCGGCTAGGGTCCTAACATACTTGTGGCCGCCTAGGCCAGCCCGAGGGCCGGCTAGGGGCCTTAACACATTTGTGGCCGCCTAGGACCAGCTCGAGGGTCGGCTAGGGGCCTAACATATATGTGGCCGCCTAGGACCAGCTCGAGGGCCGGCTAGGGGCCTATCATACTTGTGGCCGCCTAGGCCAGCCGAGGGCCGGCTAGGGGCCTAACATACTTGTGGCCGCCTAGGACCAGCTCGAGGGCCGGCTAGGGGCCTATCATACTTGTGGCCGCCTAGGCCAGCCGAGGGCCGGCTAGGGGCCTAACATACTTATGGCCGCCTAGGACCAGCTCGAGGGTCGGCTAGGGGCCTAACATATATATGGCCGCCTAGGACCAGCTCGAGCCGGCTAGGGTCCTAACATACTTGTGGCCACCTAGGCCAGCCCGAGGGCCAGCTAGGGGCCTAACATACTTGTGGCCGCCTAGGCCAGCCCGAGGGCCGGCTAGGGCCTAACATATATTTGGCCGCCTAGGCCCAGCTCGAGGGCCGGCTAGGCGCCTAACATACTTGTGGCCGCCTCGGCCAGCCCGAGGGCCGGCTGGGGCCCAACATACTTGTGGCCGCCTAGGCCAGCCCGAGGGCCGGCTAGGGGCCTAACATACTTGTGGCCGCCTAGGACCAGCTCGAGGGCCGGCTAGGGGCCTAACATATATGTGGCCGCCTAGGATCAGCTCGAGGGCCGGCTAGGGGCCTTAACACATTTGTGGCCGCCTAGGATCAGCTCGAGGGCCGGCTAGGGGCCTAACATATATGTGGCCGCCTAGGACGAGCTCGAGGGCCGGCTAGGGGCCTATCATACTTGTGGCCGCCTAGGCCAGCCCGAGGCCCGGCTAGGGGCCTAACATACATGTGGCCACCTAGGCCTAGCTCGAGGGCCGGCTAGGTGCCTTAACACATTTGTGGCCGCCTAGGATCAGTTCGAGGGCGGCTAGGGGCCTAACATATATGTGGCCGCCTAGGACCAGCTCGAGGGCCGGCTAGGGGCTTATCATACTTGTGGCCGCCCAGGCCAGCCCGAGGGCCGGCTAGGGGCCTAACATACTTGTGGCCGCCTAGGATCATCTCGACGGTCGGCTAGGGGCCTATCATACTTGTGGCCGCCTAGGCCAGCCCGAGGGCCGGCTAGGGGCCTAACATACTTGTGGCCGCCTAAGCCAGCCCAAGGGCCGGCTAGGCGGCCTAACATACTTATGGCCGCCTAGGACCAGCTCGAGGGCCGGCTAGGGCCCTAACATATATGTGGCCGCCTAGGACCAGCTCGAGGGCCGGCTAGGGGCCTAACATACTTGTGGCCGCCTAGGCCAGCCCGAGGGCCGGCTAGGGGCCTAACGTACTTGTGGTCGCCTAGGCCAGCCCGAGGGCCGGCTAGAGGCCTAACATACTTGTGGTCGCCTAGGCCAGCCCAAGGGCCGGCTAGGGGCCTAACATATATGTGGCCGCCTAGGCCCAGCTCGAGGGCCGGCTAGGCGCCTAACATACTTGTGGCCGCCTAGGCCAGCCCGAGGGTCGGCTAGGGGCCTATCATACTTGTCTTGGGGGTTTCGCGTGCCTATCCGAGAGTTTGACTCGGGGCCGCCTAGAGCACCAGACTTGAACCTCCAGAGGTTTCTTGCGTCGGTCTCGGGTGTCTGTGTCTTTTGGGCTGCCGATGTCCTTTTGAATCCCCGAAGGGCGACCCGAGAGTCGCTGTGGAAGGACCATGCTCGGGAGCCTTTAACCCCGTAGGGTGACCTGAGGGCACTTTGACCTGGCTCAGTGTCCTTTTTGAGACCCCGAAGGGTGACCCGAGAGTCGCTGTGGTAGGACCATGCTCGGGAGCCTTTAACCCCAGAGGGTAACCTGAGGGCACTTTGACCTGGCTCAGGGTCCTTTTGAGACCCCGAAGGGTGACCTGAGGGCACTTTGACCTGGCTCAGGGTCCTTTTTGAGACCCCGAAGGGTGACCCGAGAGTCGCTGTGGTAGGACCATGCTCGGGACCCTTTAACCCCAGAGGGTGACCTGAGGGCACTTTGACCTGGCTCAGGATCCTTTTTGAGACCCCGAAGGGTGACCCGAGAGTCGCCGTGGTAGGACCATGCTCGGGAGCCTTTAACCCGGAGGGTGACCTGAGGGCACTTTGACCTGGCTCAGGGTCCTTTTTGAGACCCCGAAGGGTGACCTGAGAGTCGCTGTGGTAGGACCATGCTCGGGACCCTTTAACCCCGGAGGGTGACCTGAGGGCACTTTGACCTGGCTCAGGGTCCTTTTTGAGATCCCGAATGGTGACCTTTATTAATGGGGCAAAAATAAAATTGCCTCGGGGGTTTGCGACCGGTCCGGGCGTTGACTTGGGGCCTCCGAGATCACGGGGCTTGAACCACCGGAGGCTTCCCGCACCGGTCTGGGGTGCCTACGATCTCGGGATCACTAAAGTCATTTTAAAAATATCTTGGGGGTCGTTCGGCCGGTCCAGGAGTTTGACTCGGGGCCGCCGAGACCATAGGACTTGAACCGCCTCAGAGGTTTCTCGCACCGGTCCGGGGGTGTCCTTACGATCGCATGGCTACCGGAAAGCTACCTTGGCGGTCGCTTGGCCGGCCCGAGTGATTTTTGAGAAATTGAATAAAAACTTCATTTTTCTCTTTTGTTTTTATTGGTGTAGTATACTTAGCTTTCGTAGCTTTTTGTCTTCGTGTCCTGTTTGATGCCGTCATCGATTAAAGGCTTGAGAGCTTTTGGGCTTGAGAGCTCTTTCTTTGAAGAGATTGGTCGTCCTTAGTGCTGAAGTCTGAGGGCAGCTAGACGAAATCCGTAGGAGGTCCTGGGCTCAGTTGGCTCTTGGGTGCAGTCGAGAGAAAGAGAGAAGGGGAGAGAGGGGGAAGGCGAAGTCAATAGTCAAAGCCTTTTGTCCTCATCTTCCACCTTGCATTAATTGCACTAACACCTCTCAGCTCACTATCACCAGAAATTAAAATGCTCATAAATGTTGAGGTGATGGACTATGTCTCAAGTTCATCCCTTTTTGAAATTACTCTACTACCCATGTTGCAGTCCACCTCTGGCTGATTGTTGAGCCTTTGACTGGGCTTTTCCAGCCGCCGGTGTTGTTCATCGAGACGCCTCCTCATCTCCTGATTAAGGTCCTTCCAAGATGACTCAGAAGATGAGCGGAGGGCAGGAGACCGCAGCTTCTTGAAAGTTTCGCAGTGGCAGCGTTTAGGTGAAGCCGATAGCAATAAGCTCCTCTATTACGAGATTCCTCGCGGGTGAATCGCTGGCTAACTAGTGCAGCTATCATGGGCGATCTGAGTGGCTAACGAGTGTTGCTTCTGCAGCTCATGAACTACTGCATTCAAGGCTTGAACTCATTGATTGAGGATAATCAGCTAGTTGATTAGAGCAGCTGAGGCTGGTGGTGAAGGAGGGGCAGAGAGAGAGTGGTCCTTTGCTACCCAGTGCGATGTGGATGCCCCCCAGCATGATTGGTGAGACCTTCGGCATGCGCATCACCACCATGGCTATTTTAGAGGGGACAAAGACTTATAGCTCAAGAAGACAGAGCTTTCTTTCCTTCAGTGTGTCCCCCCTACCTGGCGCGCCAATCTGTTGACGCTCAACCACCTCTCCTGGACGTCAGGAATGAAGTGCTTCTCGAATCATTGCTTCGCCGGGTTGCCTGCAAAAAAGTCCCGGGACGGAGGGGGTCTCCGGGGACCCTCCGATGCCCAAGTCAGCAATCGAGGTGACAGCCGTGAGCTTGAGGAAGCTCGAAAGAGAAAGAGCGAGAGGCTCAGTATGAGCGTGTCGAGAGTTTTTGATTTACCCCTTCTTACCTAATTTATTTACCTTTATACTCTGTAAACTTGCTTGAGAAGTTTGGGTTCTTGTCCTCTAGTGGGAAGGAGTCACGTGGAGCCTCATGATGGACCATGATTTTTGGGAGCTCATTTAGTCTGAGTGGCTGAAGTATCATGATGACTAGGGACTTTTTGGGGGGTGAAATGTCAGGGCTGACATCTGTGAGGCCCAAAATGCTGCCACTTGTCAAGACTTTTATGATGATGGCAGCAGTGGCAGAGCTCGCTTCCTTCTTCGATATGTCAGGGCTGCAGGTCAAGTCCCATCAAGGTGGGTGGCTGCAGCTGTTTGATGGGTCCTGTTCCAACGGAGAGGGGAAAGCAGAGGCCGCCCTCCCCAGCCAGGAAGTGCCGGGGCAGGGGTGGCCAGGAGAGCGCCATGGCCGCCTGGCTTGGACAGGCCGGGGCCGGCTTGGAAGGTGCCGGGGCCGCCTGGCTGGGACACGCCGGGGCCGCCTGGGAAGGTGCGGGCCGCCTGGCTGGGACACGCCGAGGCCGATTGGGAAGGTGCCGGGGCCGCCTGGCTGGGACATGTCGGGGCCGACTGGGAAGGTGCCGGGGCCGCCTGGCTGGGACATGCCGGGACCGGCTTGGAAGGTGCCGGGGCCGCCTGGCTCGGACATGCCGGGGCTGGCTGGGAAGGTGCCGGGGCCGCCTTGCTGGGAATGCCGGGGCCGGCTGGGAAGGTACCGGGGCCGCCTGGCTAGGACATGCCGGGGCCAGCTTGGAAGGTGCCGGGGTCGCCTGGCTTGGACATGTCGGGGCCGGCTTGGAAGGTGCTGGGGCCGCCTGGCTTGGACAAGCCGGGGCCAGCTTGGAAGGTGCCGGGGCCGCCTGGCTGGGACATGCCGAGGCTATCGGCTTGGAGGCGTCGACCTTGGAGCTGTCGGCCTTGGAGGCGTCGGCCTTGGAGCCTTGGAGGCGTCGGCCTTGGAGCTGTCGGCCTTGGAGGCGTCGGCCTTGGAGCCTGGAGGCATCGGCCTTGGAGCTATCGGCTTTGGAGGCGTCGGCCTTGGAGCTGCCGGCCTTGGAGGCATCGGGTATGCATGGCTTTATGAGGTCATTAAGTTGTTTGAAAATTTCTATTTTTACTGTCCATGGGCCTGTTAACTGGTTGTATCACTTACCATATTCATGTTCTTCCTTACACTTCAGGTTATCAATTTTTGGTGCTTCCCATTCCCCATCTTCTTTATCATCCTAGTCTGTTGGCTTTGGGGCACTAGGATCGTCAATTTCCTCAGGCTCATCATCCAACCACCCTTCTGGTTTGACATCATCCTCATCTTTGATCTCCTCTGGGGCATCCTCATTCCAATCATCAGGCTTCACCATATCAGCATCTGAAATTTTAGTCCTCTTATCCTAGTTCTCAGGCTTCCTACCGTATGGATCAGGAATAATCTTGCTTGGAATAAGTGCTAGCTCAAAATCATCAGTAGATAAAAAATTTACCTTCTTCTTTTCCTTTTCATCTATCAAAATCCTTAACTCATTATCAAGTTTCAAAATAGCACCGTAAACAATAGAGAGTTTGTCATTTGGGACGGAAGCTGTAAGGGGGGCACATAGGGAGGGAGGAGGCTGAAGGGGTAAGGGATATAACTCTCTAAATTTAAGAGTTAATACTATAATTAAGTTATTTATTTTTATCTTAACCTAGCAATGGAACAAGTACTGAAGCTGGTATACATTTTATATTGATAGAAAAAAAGAAAAGAAAAGAAAAAAAAAGAGAGTAAAAGCAAGGCATTAGAATGGGATGAGAGAGAGATTCTCTATAGAACCAGGATAGAGACTAAACTTATTAATTTAGTATGTTACAAAGTGAGGATGGAGAAAGGTAACGAGAACTTAAGGTGCACGAAAATGAATTCACCCCATTGCCATCCCTCTCATGCATGAACACTGGTTTCAACTTTGGATTACGCCACGTTGCAATTGAGGCAAGTGGCAAGCCACATGTACGCATTATCTACGTCAAAGAAGGTGGCGAATCTTGGGTAGCGCGCAAGCTGGCTTTGAGCATAAAGGGTCCACCCGCCACGTGGACGACTCCCTTGCCGATTGGAAGTCAAGTGGATGGAATGAAACTTTGAAACAAAGACATATGATGTTAGTAGTGGCCCCAGTATTGCTCTTATTTTTCGACCAACCACCGCCATGCATGGGAGCATCTATTTACACCCCAAAAATTACTCTCTGCAGAACCTCCCCCCCCCTTCCCCTCTTAAATTTTTTTTAAAAAAAATTGATTTTTTAAATTATTCTTAAAACCCTGCTGTTTCCTTCCTCTTTCGCTCTTATGCTTCTGTTCCCTCTAGCGCCCTCTCTCTCCTTATTATTTCTCCTCCTTTCCTATTTGCTCCAGCGGTCTCTCTCAACTTTTCTTCTTTCCATTTCGCTTCGATAGTCTCCTTCTAACTTTTTTTTTTCAGTTCGCTTCGATAATTTTTTTAACTTTTCTTTTTTTTTATTCGCTCCAATATTGATCTTTTCTGGATATCGATCCTTCTTTTCAATTTTTCTTTGCCTCAATACCCAAAAAGAAGGACCAAAATGGTTAGACTAAGAAGGAAAATAGATATTAAGGGGATTATCGGAGCGAATGAAAAGAGAAAAGCTGAAAAGAAGAGTAGGTGAAGAAGGGCGCTAGAGCGAACTAAAAAGGGTAAAATTTAAGAATAATTTAAAAAATTAAATTTTTTAAAAAATTGATGGGTGTAGAGAGCGGTGTATTAAGAAGCTCCCGCCATGCATTGAGGTCTTCCCTGAACTACTTTGACGGTTGTTAAATGAGTGTGGAGAAATGAAAACAAAATAAATAGTTGTAAGGCCCAACTGAACCGGACCAAACCATTTGAACTTATTAAATTATTTTTCATTATACTTTAGAGCACAAGCAATAAAGAGAATAATAGAAAACAATACATGTTACCTTAACTCAATCATCATATAAGTTATCTAATAATCAAAATGTTTATCTTATTTATATTGTAATAAAAAATTTATTTTACTTTATTATAAATATTTATTTATAAATTTTTTTTGGATGAATGATTATTTTTATTATCGGATATCTTACATGTTAATCATGCGATAAATTATAATATATTCTAAGGGCTAATGATATAAAAATTATGATGATGTACTCTATTATTAATGCACTCATGGCAGGCAATCACAGTCCAATGTAATGCGTTAT
Organism: Calamus simplicifolius; assembly: GCA_900491605.1. Taxonomy (NCBI): domain Eukaryota; kingdom Viridiplantae; phylum Streptophyta; class Magnoliopsida; order Arecales; family Arecaceae; genus Calamus; species Calamus simplicifolius. The sequence goes on along the minus strand of UESW01001740.1, from coordinate 198,075 downwards.
TAAATAATGCTTCTCTCTCTAACACGCACAAACAAATCCACTGACACAATTTTGACGTAGCAATCAAGCTTCTCTCTTTTCTTCTGACTTGCCACAGATGGTGCTGCATATTCTATAGTGGCACTATAAATGCAGTGTTTTTATGGTAAGATATTATAATCAATTTTTATAATCATATTCAATGACATTGATATATAGCATGAATATATGATTTGGATGTCCCAACTTTTTTTTTTGCAAATATTTAGCATGCAATATATGGTTCAATTTTATGCATACAAACACATGCATACATTCTTAAATGTGAAAAATGAAGAGAGAACGAAGCAGGATTAAGATTTGACATCAAAAATTTAAGTCATCCGGTATATTTTATTATTTCTAAATATTTATAAACTAAAAGTTATATAATTCAAAAATTATCATCTCATGCATCAAATAGTAAAAATATATAATTTAAATATTTATTTTAACTACTTATACATAACCTAATGATTTTTAAATCATATTATTTAAAAATCTATAAATAATTTTAAAATTAATATTATATTTAACAATTTAAATCATAAATTTCGAGTTTACTTGAATGAATTTAATCTGAAGTCCACTTAGCTAAACCTTATTCATTTCTCTCTATGCACGCAGTATATGCATCTTGCATGTATCTATAAAATTAAGATATTTCTAGCAAGCTCTTTGATGAATATATATGGTATCGTAATCAAAAAAAAAAAGTAGTATTATTTCAATTAATCGCTAAAATGAATGCCATTCATTGGAATAATTGCGACTAAATTTGTGAAAAATTCAAAGCATTCCACTACCAAAGACTTTGACTATCATCAAATACTTTGGAATATAATTAATATATGCAGCAGCACAAGCTAATATCATCACAGATTCTAAAGCAAGGAACTGATTCCATCATTAACTCTTTTCACTTTTGATGAGCCACGCATGTTAGTACTAGCCGTCCTCCAATAATCCTCTTGTCATTGCTTTCAGATGATCAGTGAGATTTGATGCCAAAGTTTTTGTCAACCACTAATGCAGTCTAGTAACCTTCCCACATGCACTCGATGCCGTTTGAAACAAGACACATCCAATCAAGTGGGACTTGCAAGTGTTGTTAATGGAAAGCAACGTAGACCTTTAAAAAAAAAATATTTTCAAAGCCTTCTACGTAGAGAAGAGACAAGGAATTAAAGCAAGCATCACCAGTAAACGGCCTGGAGACGTCCAACCGCAACCGGACGCAGTTCCAAGGACTGTTCTGATTGAACTCCCACTTGCCATCATCCATCTTCTCAATCCTTGTCACAACGAGACCTTGGGTAACAGTTGGTGGAATTGCTGACCATTGTTTTTTGACTCATATATTTTAATATTTTGAGGTACTGAGATTAAAAAAGAAAAAATGGTAGATTTTGTTGAAGTTGTTTGAAAAAGATATATCATCATTCATCAGTTCTATTTATGATTTATATCATTATCATTCAACTTCATCTTGGTCAAGAGACCTCCAGTCACACGCAACTAGTGCCCCTCATGTCGAATGAGCATGAACTTTCATTGGTTCTCATTTTATATATATCTAAAATAAATATTGTTTTAGTATATACTTTTATGTTTATTAATCAGCTTATCTATTGATATATAGTTTTTTAATTCTTCAATCTTTACAACTAGGGCGTAAACTTCCAATGTTCATGTTTGGAATTTTGTTAAGCAATCTTAATTTGATTCTATTGAAGGCAACATGCCTATCACTTCATCCACTATATTATAAGTCAAATAATTAGAAATTTTTATTTACACGACAAAAATTACTCTCTACACCCTCATATTTTTTATAAAAAATTAATTTTTTAAATTATCCTTAAATTTCATCCCTTTTACCATCCTCCCTCCCCTCTCCTCGTGACACCGGCTTCCTCTCTCTCCCACATTGTTCGCTCTGACAGCTTCCTTCGACATCGATTCTCTTTCTTGGTCCGATCGCTTCGATCCTCTCAGACATCGAAGCAAGTGGAAGCCGAGAAAAGGGATTAGTGCGAATGAGGAGAGACGGGAGAAGCCGAAGGGGCTGCCGGAACGAACAAGGTGAGAAGGGGAAACCAATGCCAAAGAAGGAAGGGAAGGGGCCGCTGGAGCGAATGAAGGAGAAGGAAACTGGAAGGATGGTGCTGGAGCAAACCAAATAGGAAGTCGGATCGATGTGAACGGAGAAGAGGAGAAAGTTAGGGGGCCGTCAGAGCGAACCTGAGGGAAACCGGGTTGGTGTGAATGGAGAGGAGGGGAAAGTTGGAGGGGCTACCGGATCGAATGGGGAAGAAGGGGCAAGGGTTTTAAGGATAATTTAAAAAATTAATTTTTTTTTAAATATAAGGAGTGTAGAAAGTAATTTTTGTGATGTAAATAGAAATTTTTTAAATAATTATATGATTGAAATGTAAAAAATTAATTCAGAGAAAACTAGGCGTCTCCTAATGCAAACGGTAGAAGAGGTGTTAAATAGCTTGAGAAATGTTTCAACCACTTCTTATGGCTTCATATTACACAGTGACCAGACTTTTTAAGGTTATAAACTGAGTTATAACTTTGATGAAGAGATGCAACTTGAATTATGTTTTTGAGAAATATAAATGAAAAAGTTCATCATATTTTTAAAAATGGTTTACCAAATTTTATACTAGATAATAAGCTATTTGAAGCAATATTCTTAATCAAACTTGGCTTTTGAAGAATAAGCCTTCTCTTAACTTTTTACAAAGGAAAATAATGTTTGAAAAAAAGAGAAACATATATATAAGATAATTAGCTTTAGATTGATTGGTTCTTTTCAACGTTCATTGGTGTTTTTAAATTTTTTTTTAGAAGGTATCTATAAAATAATGAATTTTTTATTAAAAATGATACTTATATATATATATTAGTACAGACGGATGATCATGCTAGTCTAGTGCGAATCGGCTCAGATAGATTTGAGTATAAAATTTACTGTAAAAGATAAGGGCATGGATCACTCAGCCTCTAAGTCCATGATCCAACATGCTGGGCCACTGAAGTAGCTACTCAGTCCGCCGCCGAATTCGCTTCCTAGTAAATATGGCGGATCTGGGCACTATCAACCTCCCACAACATAGTCCAAATGTCCATAAGGATCGGATTAGTATGGCTAGGAAGACAATTCTCCTTTTTCAGCAAAAAAATGACCGACATGGAATCATCCTCAATGAAGAGCCTCTGAGCATGAAGAGTCTGAGTAGCATAAGAAATACCCGCCCAAGCCGCATAAAGCTCGGTCATGGGGACAGAGGAGTCAAGAGTGCCAAACCTCCTGCTGCCAATAAGTCACCATGAGTACTACGGATAATGAAAACAGATCCAACAGCTCTACCACGAACACTCTTATCAAAGTTGATTTCGACAAACCCTTGAGGGGGGCTCCTAGGAGATGAAAACCGTATGCCGATTCGCTACCGAAGCAGCAGGGGATCCCAAGAGGCCAGAGGCGTCAGAACCAACACAGGCACAGTCCACCACCAACAATCTAATCTTCCTCACAATAATGTATGGAGAAAGAGTTATGTCAGAGAAAATGAACTGGTTCCTGGACAGCCAAATCTGATACACCGTAGCAGCCCAAAGACCTTCTTATGCTGGGAGCCCTCCTGGAGATCAAGAAGGAAAGAGGAGCGCGAGGAGCTCGAATCATCTTGTCTAATGGAATAGCCCATCATATACCAGACCCGTCTAACTCTGGGGCAGGTGAAGATAGCATGATCTGAAGATTCCTCCTTCAAACTATATAAAGGGAAGATTGGCTGAATAGGTAGACCCCTCCGAGAGAGAAGAACACAGGTTGGAAAATAGTCCCACATGAGCTTCCAAATAAATAGCTGAACCCTAGGAATAGTAGGAAGCTTCCAAATCCATGCAGCATCCATCGAGCGCTGGGACTAATCAGATCCCTAGAGGGAGCCTTTGAGAGACATGATTTTTGCCAGAGCCTGAAATTGGATAAAGAGTCAGGAATAAGAGGCATAGAGAGAATCCGTCGAGAAAGTTCCAATCCAAAGAATCTGGTCACCGAGGGGCATATGCCAGGGGATATGAGAAAATCAAATCCTTAACCCTTAAAGGGGCATTAATGCTAATAAAGGAGGGCCATTGAGAAAGAGGAAGGTCAAATTCAGGTATTGTAAATTTTTATTTTAATATATTATTATTAAAAAGTCAATCTTTATTATTAAATGTGATGAATCACACCATGATAGGGCGTTGACAGCTATTTTAACAATCATAATATCGTTATATTCAAATTATCATAAATTCAATCAAGATCTTTTAATATGTCAATCATAATTATATAAAATTTCAGATAAATGCCTGCAAGAAGATGAAGCTGTCGTGAAATAATTACTCTACTCTCTCTCTCTCTCTCTCTCTCTCTCTCCCCCTTCCTCAATAATATATATTTTTTTAACATTGTGTTAAGATTATCTAAAACGTTCGACCATTGCCCAACGATATCAATATCTTTGACTTTGACCACATACAACCCGGATGAAGGCGATTAAATTAAAACAACGACAGTTTTCACCCACTTTTTGAATTTTAAAAACACCCGATCTCATCGGTCAGCAAAAGGGTGCGGAAATGGGTGCTGCGGCGGAAAGCGGCGCACTAGGCAAAACAAAGTTATCCACGTTCGACGATACTATTGGATGAAACCCATGACGTGGATTGATGCGCCGACGACCAGCCAATCACAGGACGCATGCCTCTGGGTCCCACCTCTCACGACACCAAATCCCGCCACGTCATCCCGCCTTCCCCACTCGTCCGTCCTCCCACCCTACGGCGCTGCCAGCGGCCTTTGACCACCCTCAGTCCCGTCGACCCCCTACTTTCTCCTGAAAACTACCAAACTGCCATTCCTCCTCTCCGCCCCTCAACTCCCGCACTCGCACTCTATCGGCGCTTGCTGTAATTCCTCGGTCATCACAAGGGCGTTATCGTCAGAAAACCTCGACCAATGCCGCCTCGCTTTTTTTTTTTTCATTATTTTTTAATCCAGTATCCGAAATGGAAAACCCGGAGTATTTAAAATGACCTCTGATGCAAACTCCCTTTCCCTCCTCCATTAATGGAATCTCTTCGCCACCGGCTTATAGATGGATATAAAAAAATATTTGTATCGAAAGAAAGGGAAGCCAATCGATGAATTAATTAAGATCTCAACAAGAAGAGCCGAGCCATTTCCATATTAATTAATTCTCCAAGCTCATCTTAGCTGTCACTCCAGGCTTGCCCCCTCGAGTCAACCGCCCGGCCTCCCTTCTAAATTCTCTGCACCCACCCCCTCATCCCGGCGACCGGCCGATCTCGGTTCCTCCCCGCGCCTCTGGCCGCTACCAGAAGAAATTTATCCTGGGAGTAAAAATTTTAAAAATATCGAAGCCAAAAAAGAAAAAAAAAAAAAAAAAGAAAAAAAATTAGGTGAGAGCGGAGAGCCGGAGAGAGGCGGTTGGATTGGAATCTTCTTTTGGGCATTAAGTGGTTGTAGCTGTGGAGAAAGCGAGCCAGCCCCCATTTTTTTATTTTATTTTTATGTTTTCTTGTCTATTTTTCTTATTTATACGATTTTCGCGAAATTAGTGCCAAAAAAAAAAAAAAGGGGAAAAAGGTCGCCGAGGTTGGAGGTATCCGCCCGCAGCCGGCGCAAGGTGAGCACCGGGCGATGTTGACGCGCACCGTACCATGGTCCACCACCAGCTGATGCACCCCGGATCACCGTCCGCTTAGCCGTCATGCGCTCGCTGTTAGCGCAGTTAGTTCTCGTCTTGCTCGCGGCCGGGCTCTTCTCGCCGGCATTAGGGCAGAACCTCACGTCGGCAGCCGATCTCGTGGGGTTATATAGCTTGAGAGCTTCGCTCGGTCTCCGGGCCCGAGACTGGCCCCGCCACAGCGACCCGTGCTCGAACTGGACTGGAGTCGGGTGCCGCTCCGGCCGAGTCGTTTCCTTAAACCTCTCCGGCCTCCGCCGCACCCGGCTTGGCCGGCTTAACCCTCAGTTCGCCGTCGACGGATTCCAGAACCTGTCCGGGCTCGAGTCCTTCAACGCGAGCGGGTTCGTCCTCCCTGGCACCATCCCGGACTGGCTCGGCCGCCGCCTCCCGCCGAGGTTTTCGGTCCTTGACCTCTCCGCTGCCGCCGTCTTCGGCACCATCCCCTACTCCCTCGGAGGCGCCGCCGGCCTCGCCGTGCTCTCCCTCGCTGGCAACGCCATCACCGGCAAAATCCCGCCGACCCTTGGTCAGCTCGGCAATCTCTCCGTCCTCGACCTCTCCCACAACTCGCTCTCCGGCGCCATCCCGACCTCCCTCGCCTCCCTCGCCAACCTCTCCTACCTCGACCTCTCCTCCAACTTCCTCACCGGCCCCATCCCTCTCGCTCTGGGCACCCTGCCAAAGCTCAGCACCCTGATCCTCTCCAACAACAGCCTCAACGGATCGGTCCCGCCCCAGCTTGGCGATCTCTCTTCCCTGGTCTCCCTCGATCTCAGCTTCAATTCCCTCGTGGGTGCCCTCCCCGGCGATCTCAAGAACATTAGAAGCCTCCAAAATTTGAACTTGGGCAACAACTCCCTCTCCGGCCTCCTCGACGGTGGCCTCTTCTCCGGTCTCTCCCGGCTTAGGTCCGTCAGGCTAAGCCACAACGACTTCTCAGGCGCCTTGCCGAACTCGCTGTGGTCACTGTCCGAGATGCGGTATCTTGATGTTTCCTATAACAACATCAGCGGCACGCTTCCGGACCTCATGCCCGCTGTTGGCAATGCCCAAGCCAGTGGTGCTGTCTTCAATCTCTCCAACAATCTCTATTACGGGTCGATTTCAACAACTCGGTTTATTGTCGTTTTCGGAAGGTTTAGTGTGGTCGATATCTCCGATAATTACTTCCAAGGTGCATTGCCTGTTGACGGTAGCAGCAAAAATGTGTCTTTTGAATTGAACTGCTTCCGAAATGCCTCGAATCAGAGGAATCCAACTGATTGTGAGGAGTTCTATTTACAAAGAGGGTTGGCTTATGATGGCCCAATGGCCCCGAGTATTGCTGCACCACCTACCAGCTTTCCTCGTGGGAAGAAGAACAGAAACTTGAAGTATATTTTGATAGGGGCTTTCGGGGGCCTTCTGTTATTGTCATTTTGGTTCTTGTGATTGTGCTGTGTGTCATGAGATTTGGAGCCCGAAAAGCCACACAGAGGGAGAGCAGTGGGCATGCAGTCCCTTCTGGAGCTCAGCCTTCTGCGGCCTCTGTGAATCTATCAGCGGTGGGAGAGCCCTACACCTATGAGCAGTTGGTTCGGGCAACTGCGGACTTCGGTTCCACGAATTTAATCAAGCATGGACACTCAGGGGATCTCTACCACGGTGTTTTGGAGAATGGCATTCCTGTGGTGGTCAAGAGGATCGATGTGCGGACGGTCAAGAAAGAAGCTTACGCGGTGGAACTAGATTTGTTTTCCAGAGGTTTGCATGAGAGATTGGTGCCATTCCTGGGACAGTGTTTGGATAATGAGAACGAGAAGCTCCTTGTATACAGATATGTACCAAATGGTGACCTATCAAATGCGCTTCATAGAAGGTCTGGGCAGGAAGAAGAAGGAATGCAGTCATTGGATTGGATCAAGAGATTGAAGATTGCAATCGGGGTGGCTGAAGCTCTATGTTATCTGCACCATGAGTGTATCCCACCTCTAGTTCATAGGTATTGCTCGCACTTTGTTGTAGGAACAACAGTCATTTTACTTTGATTATTCTTTTGCATGAACAAATATTTACAAGCAACTTGCTAACCTGTTAGTGGTCCATATGGCAAAGGTAGCCTTTATTCTGTGACTCCCTTAATTCATTAATAACTTTGATTATCTCAAAATTTTATATGCCGAAATGCTATTTTGCTTACATCAACATTTTATTCAATCCATTCTTATCAACGGCATTTTCTGATTTTTTAATTGCGTAGTCTTTTGTGGTTTTATCGAACAACAAATAAATCCAAGAATAGATGGTTCAAATTTTGTAGATTATCTTCTGAACTGTTCCCAAATCCTTTCTCTAGGGACTTTGAATTTTTCTTCTTGATATTGGTTTCTGAGCATTTTGTTGCCAATTCCTTATTATATTTTGAAATTAGATGGTCCGCATATGCATTTTACCTCCTTACAGCTAATAAAACCTTTGAGCCTTGATGAATCAGACCTTGAACTCCATCTTTCTCATTTTGAAACTTCAAATGGTTGGAAATCCTCTGGGGCTAATCAAATGCCCAATATTTGATCTTGTTAGGGTTCTGTTATTCTTGCTTGCTAGTACTGTAGTCTTTGGGTTTATCCGTTTAAATTTTAATTGTGTTAGATCCCTTGAATATCTTTGATTTTAACCTCTGGTATCATCCTGCCTCCTACATATTGGTTATCCTGCATACATCCAAACATTAGAGTGGCCCCAAATAGGACTGTTTGGTACAAGGATCCAGAAGCTGAATACAACTAGTTGGAAAAAGGCTGGATGGTCATAGTTATAGTTATGCAATTAGTTGAAGTTGGTCGCGGCAAATTAGAAAATTTCTAGATCAAGGACATATTGCTCGGTCACATTTAGAGAATGTAGGCTACATCAAGTTATTACTGACTTGTAGCAAACATTAAACTAATTTGATGTGATCCTGCATTTCATCTTAAAAGGCTGTTTTTCTATAAAAAACTCTCTTAACATCAAAGTCCTATAGCATATCAAATGGCAAGGAACTTTCCTGCTTCTATTTGACAAATTTGATTCATTAGCTGTTAGAAGCTGCCTCCGTCATGAGAGCTGAGAAACAATTTTGGCCAAGGAGTTGCAGTAAGAATGGAAAAACAAGGTGTAGGGCAAAGGCCAACTGACGTTCTCATGTGGTTGCAGAGACGTTCAGGCAAGCAGTATCCTTCTTGATGATAAGTTTGAAGTGCGGCTTGGAAGTTTGAGTGAGGTATGCGCTCAGGAAGGGGAAGGTCACCAGAATGTCATCACCAGGATATTGAGATTGTCACAGTAAGTATCTGTTCTGATATTTTTTTGCCATCAATGTACCTATATTCCAATATTTCTTTGCCGTCATTTAATTATGTACTTTCTGAAATCCTACTTTTCTTAATGCTTTGGTACAGGCTTCCACTAATGTTTTCTTGCATCAAGTTATCAACAATTAAGAAAAATTTAATAAGCAGTATTGCATTAAAATAAATCTTATTTCATTTTATGGATTAGTTTTATTTAAAGATTGATGCTATTGCAATTGATACTTGTACATATCGGTTTGATGCCTAGGTGCTAGAATTGGGAGAGTGGGGTTGCTGGGAATCCTTGAGCTATGAAATCATTTCTAATTTTTTGTCCTGTTAACAGTAGACATTTCCTTAGGCAATATGTGAATCTTATCTTGGAGACTTGGACTAGTATGCCTTATGGAGGCTCGTTGCAATAACATAGAGTTGCACATTCAAAAGATGTTTTTCATGTTTTCATATCAATTATCATCAATCCTGTGGCAAATATGGTTGGCAGCATGGATGATCAAAATGACTCAACAATGTGGAACAATCCTGGCTGCATCATATGCTATGAAACCACAAGATGGAGTGTTAGACAATCAGACAGCATTTTCTTTGCACATAAACCCGAAATCCACCATCTGGATCTCCATAAGAAATGCCCTGTTGATTGATGGCCGGTCAATATGAACTTGTTGGACCATTCAGCTAAGGCACATGTAAGGCTCAATTTAAGGAAACATGTGTAGCCATCCTACTATCAAAGAAAAAAAAAAAGAAAGAAAGAAAGAAAGAAAGAAAGAAAACGAAAATGAATTACATGAAACAGGATCAAATCTTCAATCTAGCCTGTTGGAAGTTTAGATGCCTATTTATAATTTTATATCATATATAATTCTCCATGCTCTCGATTCTCTTATAAAGTGACAATCACCATAGATAAGCTTGCTACTATCATGAATCCTAAGGTTACTTGCTATATTTAAGGCTCCTTTTTTTCCTTTTTCCTTTTTCCTTTTTCTTTCTTTTTATTATGAGGGTTGGGGTAGGGGGCAGCACGACGGACAAGCGGCATTGATAATCATAGTTAATATTTTATAAAATTGCAAACCAATTTTTGAGATTGGCTTGAGAATGGATCAAACTTAACAATCATGATCCTAAAACATGGTCATTAGTCTTATAGGGATTCACCATGTAGAAGATCTTATGCAAAGAAATCAAGTTTATTTGATTGAAATCTAAGGGCATAAGAACCTCAACCACTATTAAGGAAAGAAAGTTTGTGCAATGAATAGTAAGTAGGGAGCGTAAGTCTATATTAGATGTTATATTTTCGTTTTCCTTTAATAATTTATATGTAATGACTCTTTCATGGTTGGCTTTTGAGTCCTTACTTTAGGTAAGACTGTTATCCTGAAGTCGTATTACAATTGAAGGTTGTTTCGGTAAATTGTGAAGTCACTAGCATTAAGCTTTTAAAAGGTCCAAGTGTCCCTACAGATGAAGTTGTATACATATCTGAATTTTGTGGGATCTTTTCTATTCTGCTTCACTATTATTTGTCTTTTTATTGTTTGTGTAGTCCTTGTCCTCTCCTAGAAGGTGCCTCCCACCTCTTTTCTGTGTCATGTTTCTATAACTAAACAGACAATATTTGTTGAGCTAATATAATGGGCAATTATCCTTTGTAAAATAACTGATCTTTCCAATAAATTTTTTGAATCGTTACTTCTTCAATGGTCACATTAAGTTGCTGAGATATAGATGGTGTATAGATAGGATTATATTGATTTTGTTACATTTCTTGGATTTTTTTTGGTGAATCCAAGGAGTTATTTTAAAGGTGCAAACAAGGGTATTTTGAATCATGTTGCTCCAATAATAATTATGAATGTTTACTGTAGGTTAATTTTCTTATTAGGGCCTTTGGGGTACTTTTTGTGCGGATTTTGGTTGTGTCTTAAAGGATTGAAGGAAGGCTAAGAAATTTACTTGTTTTTAATGAATTTTGCAAATGAAGTGAACCCTCCATATTACTCATTTCTCTCTCTATTATTCTTCATCTTTTCTTCTTTCTCGAGTCCTGGAAGGTCTGTTTAGATCTGAACAATTGTGGTTCTCCTCCTTTTCTCCTTTGTCCGCTCCTCCTCCTCCTCCTCCTCCTCCTCCTCCTCCTTCTTCTTCTTCTTCTGATATTTCACTTTAAAGCCGGGCTCCCTTCTCTGTGTAACAAAATAGGAAGGTTCGTGTTAGCCCATTTATATATCAAACTCTTTGCATATCCCACCACCGATCACCCTTCAATTATATCTCCATATATTCTTTTAGCCTTTTAGTTTTTCCTATATCTCTTTTTTCCCCCTTTGTTGCTTCTATGAATGGCATAAATCCATGCAAGCATGTATTCACAAAGGCAATCCTAAAACAAGTATGACACAGCTGATTCTATAACCATAAACATTCCAACATCGATTCTGTTTACTTACGTATTTCCATGTTCCTCTGTTTTTGAAGTCTTGAATTGTTCAGTGCATTTCTAAAATGCCATTTTGTAGCTAACCTTCGCCCCTACAAGTGGTAGATACTATAATAAATAGATCAAATTGTAGACATTTTATTCTTCTATTTGACGCCTCTAATCAAAAGCCTCTTTGGAAATCTAAATTTATTTTGAGGAACATAAGATTTCTGAGAATAGACAAACATTCATTTGTTTTTAGTGAATATACTCAATTGATTTGAAAACTTAAATTGGAAAACTCAACATAAGTTGCATGCCACTGCAATTTGTCCCTTGGAATTTTTTTGCCAATCCTCCCAATATCACAGATTATATGCTAAATTTAGAAAATTTCTTGATTTGAGAGTTCATGAGACCAATATAATAGTTCATTTTGCTCTCTTAAATGGCTCTCTCTATTGTTATTCCCTTTTCTCTCAGTAGAACTTTGTAGTTATCTTTTAGAGAAAAAGACACGGAAGGGGACTTGTTTCCAGCACACTATCTCCACAACTATTTTATGAAGGACCGGTCATGGTGTTCAAACCTAATGACATGCTGCTATGCAATTTGGACCTCAGAAATTTTTGCCAATCCTCTCAGTATCACAAATTATATGCTAAATTTACAGAATTTTTAGATTTGAGAGTTCATATTACCAATGCAACAGCTTCATTCTGCTATCCTAAATGGCTCTCTCCATGGTCATTCCCTTTTTTCTTGGTAGAACTTCATAGTTGCTGTTGTAGGGAAAGGATCATTATATTCAAACTTGATGATTCAAACTCCTCCATCTTTAAAAATGTGCAGTCACCTATAGTTTATTTGATATTAGCCTTTTGGCTCAGTCTTGTCCATCTCCCTCCTATCTCCTATAATGGCTTCTTCAGAGCTGCACCAACAAGGTTTACTTGATTTACAATGCCTGGATCAAACTTTGTATATTACTTTGTGATGTTAACTGTTAAGAAAATTTGATTCATATCGAATTCTCAATATAAATATGTTTGCTGGAAGTTTTCTTGGTAAAATATGGTGTCAATTGGGAAGTCATGTCTATCATTTTGATGACAGCTTGATCTTGATCCAAGATGTATATATGCATATATGCGTGTATGTGTCAAGTTCAAGTTACACATTTTTGAATTAGATGATGAAGGTCCTAAATCGATGATCCAAGTTGTTAAATATGTTCTACTACCTCTAAATTGCTTATACACTAAAAGTTATATGATTTTGGAAACTTAATCTATGCATCAAGGGTTAAAAATTGGAGAGTTTAAATAACATGAAACAAATATATTTTTTAACCACTTGATGCATAGATTTGGAATCTTCAAATTATATACTTTTTGGTGTGTAAAAAGTTTAGTGATAGTAGATTACATCTACATCCGCGCAGACATACATATTGCTACCTTTTGGAGCTTGTGCCTCAGATTCATCCATCAAAAGCTTCAGCAAGCAAAAGGTATTGGCATGCTATATATATATTCCAATCCAGATTTCAATCTCTCACTTGAAACTGGAATTTTTATGTTCTAGTGGTTTCAGTGAGCAATCTCTCAATGCTAAGTGGGGAGGTCAGCTATTGGCCTTTGGTCCAAGCTATTCTTTCCATTCATATTCGACTGTTACCATCATTTTTAATGTGGCCAACCATCACTCAGTCATGGAGAGTCTTCCAGTGTTGCCATTTTTAGGATGATATATGATGGTGGATCTAGGAGAACAATCAATTTGTGAAAGGGTTTTCCTAAAAGAAATCACTTATCAATCCGAATTGTGTCAAGGAATTAGAATTGGATTCTGGAGTTATTACAGTCTACCATCGTTATATGCAAATCAATACAAGTGACTTGGTCAAGTCTGGTCCTTCACTGGTTTTTGCTGATGATACACACTGCAGTAATTAGATCGTGTGTAATGGCAGAGTTTTGGGAAGGATTCTGCAAAATTTACTGAAAATATTGCATGCATGGGCGTAAGAGGTGGCTGAGCTTCAGGTGCAATTGTACTACTTTTTCATCCAAAGATAAATCAACTAGATGAAATGCCTAAGTTTGAAGATGCCGAGTCAAGCTTTTGATGTTTGTTCTAGTGGCATTCGTGCTGGCAAAGGTAGACTCTGGTTGCTGGAGTTGTATCTTTCATTATGCACGTAATATTCACGACATCCAACATGTTAGAATGGTGGAAGAATCACCCATCTCAAACACTAGGGGAAACATATCTCTAGTTTCACAAATGAACCTCCTCCTTATGGAAGAGGAATGCAATCTTGAGGCTAAAGCCCATTTCCAAAGGAGGAGTTATTTGTAATTTTTATTACCAGCTGTGGGGAGGTTTCGGCCCTCCTATATGCTGAGGTGTTAAGAAAGCCAAGATCGTGAATGAAGAATAAACTATGACAAGCCAGTTGGAGTTATTTTGTCTTTAGAAAATCACAAAACTAAGGATATGTGCAGCTTAAACTTAACCAAGATTCATGCCTTGTTTTCTAAAAAGATCATATTTTAGTTTTATTGCAATGATGCTAATCTATGTAACTTTTTAAAACAGGATGTAATGAAAATATGACTTTATAAAAAAATAAAATAGTGTGATAAGTTTAAGTTGAACAATGATTTAGGAGTATAAATACTTTAAGTCCTCTTTAGATTATTTGCTGTATACCATATAAATACTATTTGATAATTCTCAATGTTCATTCTTGTAATATTTTTCTGTCATCCTGAAACTTGAATAAGTAGTTCAACAAGTGGTGGTATCTTTATACCTTTACAATTATTATTTGCTGTACATATAGAAGAAGCAAGTGGCCTGTCATGTTCTGACAATATTTTCCTGCTGTCCATGATGTGCAGGACATCTGAACAAAGCATTTCTGGTGCGCAAACTTACTGAAACCTGTTTTGTTCTTTTTAAACTTATCACTCAACTTATTTCTGCTTTCATTCTCTCCAAAGGTCAGCTGATCATATTGTTCCTATGTGCTCAATGAATCCTCAGGCTCTTCCACTGCAACATGTGCCTATGATGTGTACTGTCTGGGAAAGGTATTACTCGAGCTGGTCACTGGTAAGCTTGGTATCAGTGGCTCGGATGATGCTGCAACAAATGAGTGGATCGAAAACGCGTTGCGTCATGTCAACATCTACGAGAAGGAGCTTGTCACAAAAATTGTGGATCCATCTCTCATTGTGGATGAGGACCATTTGGAGGAAGTCTGGGCGATGGCCATTGTGGCAAAGTCCTGCCTGAATCCAAAATCCTCCAAACGCCCGCTCATGAAGTACATCCTGAAAGCACTGGAGAACCCTCTGAAGGTGGTGAGGGAGGAGAACAACTCTGGCTCGGCCAGGCTGAGGGCTACTTCCTCTAGGGGGTCTTGGAATGCTGCTTTCTTTGGAAGCTGGCGCCACAGCTCGTCTGATGTTGGGTCCCTCCCAGCCCCACCAAGGGAGGAACAAATGCTGAAACGCTCAAGTACATCAAGGTCTCAAGGGAGTGGTGGTGGTGAGAACTCATTCTCCCACAGGAGACCATCAAAGGAGATCTTCCCAGAGCCATCTGGGGCGCGTGACAGTGAGGATTGAAGGTGATGGTTTGTTTATGATTCTTTATGCAATAAGTTTTGGCAGGCTCCCCATTCGAGCGCCTGCCTTCGGCGTCTGAAGTCCATTATCTTCTGCAAGCATCAAAACAGAGTGAGGTTGGTTGATGGCTTGCATTGAGATCAATTTTTTCTCTTTGCTTTGGAATATATGAAGTTCCTGGGTGGGCAAAGAGGTTTGGGAGGTGGTGGTTGCCCAGAGTGGGTCTGGAGTTAATCTGTGCGCCTTTTATTGGTCACAGTGATAGATGCGCTGATGCTTCATTGCTTGCAGTTTGTTTATTTCGTCTATAAAACATCAAGCTCTATAAAACATCAAGCTGCAATTTTTTCCTCTGTAATACATCCTTTCTGGGTCTTGTAAATGGAATGTGACTGGGTTTTACGATACAGCTTTCTTCATCCTTGATCACGTTTTTTTTTTTTTTTTTTTTTTCTTTTTTCTTTCTTTTTTCTTTATGGCATGGCATCACTGAACAAAGAACTGCTTCGAACCTTCACTGAGGAATGTAATCATCTGGAGTTGTTGGACTGGATTGAGTTTATAACTTGATATTCGGAAATGATTTTTTAAAAAAAATTATAGTCTTTTAATAAATGTTTTTTTTTTCATTAGAAATTGTCCGTAGAAGAAATCGTACAAGGATTTAAATTTTTTTATTAAAAATTATCCTCAAAAAAAAAAGTCGTCCTAGAAAGTTGAAAAAGAATAACGGACAAAACTTTAGAAAAAAAAGGTCCCACCGAGATTTGAACTCGGGTTACTGGATTCAGAGTCCAATGTCCTAACCACTAGACCATGGGACCGTTACGTGAAAGAGGGTTGTAGCTTTTATATAAGACAAGAATGTTACATTCCCAAGGCACTTTCTGCGCGCTCTTGGCCTCTCATTTTCTAGAAACAAAGGAGCAGATAGGAGCTAATTTTTCAAGTATAATCATGCCTTTGTCCCTCTTCAAATTTTCAACAAAACAAACAAATACGACATCAAAGTTTTTCTTTTCCACCAAACAGAGCCAGTGGTTTCATTTCCAAAACTCTAGTTGAACAACGTTCTTCCTTTATAGGCAGCTCTTCCATGTTCCCTTGTAATCTTCCAGTGATACTGCCTAGAAGCGCCTCATTACTGCTCAAAAACTTTGACAATCTACCAAATAATACTTAAGAAAAGGCAAGGGCAAGCATATCTATCCCACAAAAAGGTTCTCAAAACAACAATAAACTCTTAATCCTATACTACTTGGAGTCAACTACATGAGACCTTTTTCTCCATCAGCTTACTCACTAATGTAGTTAGAATGAATAACTGGAAATAAACAAACATGCAGCAAATATTTGGTAAAACAATCATCGAGTAATAATTCTGTGCATCACATTAACAGGAGACCAGCCATTCCAAATTTTAATGAAGTAGATGGGAGCAAACACAATGGATTTCTTATTACATTTGATTTCAATCTTTTACCAATGGAAAATAAACTTCTGCTATCAATAAAGTTGATACATTTCCCCAGAACTGTTTCCCTCCGTGACAGAAATAAGAGAAATTGCATCTCAGCAATGGACCTGCTGCGTTGACATCAGAAAACATTCACTCTAAAGAAACTTGATTTAGTGGGTATGAGTGAGCCCACATGCAATCCAATAGGCAAGCCACAAGAAAGAAGTTTCAGTGGTCTTGGGATCTTTTTTGAACCAGAAAAAAACTAGCGGCCAAATCTTGCTGAAACAGACTTGGGAACGAGACTGATTGCACTTGAAGACCTCTCTAACTTTGCAATCTCCTCAACAGCCTTCGACACTCGCTCAGAACTAGTTTCCAACACTTGGCCTCCAAATACAATTTCATCTAAAATCATATGCATCTGCATAAAACAAACATGATGAAACTCCCAAAAATAAAAAATGAAACATAAGCTTCATTAATAACAAAATCTAATATAATAAAAGCTCAATTGCAAATTTCATCATGGAAAATAAAAGCATGGTCTAGATGATGAAACTCTCATATGGTTATTCTATAGCCCCGCAAGCCCCAGCATCTCACATTAAAGAAAAGACCAACCAAAGTCACCAAATTCGATAGTAGAAGAATCTAATGATAAACAAATATCTTGTTATCTCTCTCAATATGACAAACAGGTATAAACAGATTGCCATATTCTGCAGCGATGAAAAACCTTTGAATTAGCTTCGCCTGAACCATAAAAGTAGTATAAAGTAAGCCAAAGAACCAAGAACTTCATTTGCTCCTTGTTCCATTTAATAACACAAACATTCATTAGGCTTTACTGACGCTAAAGTTAATGTGATTTTTAGATTCTATAAATCAATGGAGACTTCTAGGCTTTCTTAGAGGCCCTGAGTTCATTCCCTTTGGCCCTTATCAACCTGGACTCTCCTCGATCTTACATTTTTATAGTCGTTACGAGGACCTCAACTTTCAAATTAGCTGTGGAATCACTTCTCCTTTAAAAAAATATGCTAATTTTCTCCAATTGGATCTCAAATTACAAAATCACGTCCACAAAATGATTCTACATGTCCTCAAGATTCCAACAACATAGTACACACAATTGAACTAAGATCGAGATTGAGTGAACGTAACAGTGTAAAAGTGCCTGAATCAACTAGGAAGAACCATAGAATTATCCATGACAAATTAAGATCCATACGCACGAAAAGAACACACCATTATGCTGGCACTCTTTAGAGACTGGATGACTGTGAAACACGATCTTTAGCAATGGTGACAACTTCAAAACTGGAAGCTAGTTTATAGGAAGGGTCTTCTTTAATGTGATAAGGATGACATGAATATCAAGCCCTAAATGAACTGTTTGCACGTTAATCTTCATCTGCTAATTTATCAATGACTACTTCTAGTGTTAGTGCAAGATTTTCCACATTATTTCTTACAATGCCGAATTTGCTCAAATTTCATTCACACGCACATCATGCCTTTTCCAAACTGTTCAGGTTGGCTTTAGTGAATCGGCATTTGCTATCATTATTATTAATGATAGCATCCAACACTACAGCAAGATCTTCCGTATTCCTTCTTACAATGCCAATTTAGCTTAAATTTCATTCACATGCACATCAAACCTAATCCATTTTGTTTGGATCTGCTTTATTAAATCTTTATTTTTTAACCTTTTGTTAATGATCCCTTCCAACACTACTGCAATGCGTTCCATATTCTTTCTTACAAATTTCTGATATATTAGCATAGGCCCACTTCTCTGCTTAATAGACCCTTCTAGACAGATTTGAACAACTCATCCTGTAGGAGTTTCTACACGTCTCTGATGCATGCGCCAATACCATTGCAATCATCTCATCATCAGCATAACTCCTATGCCTCCTCTAAAATATACATTCGTAGCTTTGTCCTTTTTACTTTTACCAAACATACAACTCAATATTCCCTTTAATGCTATCTCCTTCATATGAATCCTTATTACCCAACACTTTGAAATGTTCTTAATGATCAAGATGGCAAGAATTTTCTTATTTCACTTCCTCAGCATCCCCAAAAAGATCACCTGAGGAGCCAAGTTCCACAGTCCCTTCCTAGTGCTAGCAGTTTGAAAACTTTCCCAACTTCACCAAACAACAGATTCTTCCCCAATTACAAACCAGTGCATGTTCATTGACTTTAGGATTGCAGCTTTCACTGCCTAACCAGTAAATAACTGAGGATGTGCTTAACATATAAACATCCTCTCAACATAAAACAAAGTGGCTATGTTTCTAGCAATAGTTACAAGTTAAATTATTCATTTAAGCTGCCATCCAACAAAAGGCTTACTGAGAATTTCAACTCCAAACAGAGGGCAATCAGGTCTTTAATAGATATTTCACTGCCAATTTTAAGAAAGGATTTCAACTATACAAGCATAGATAAATCCAAGGTTAAAAGATAATCACAAAGTCATTTAAAAGTCTTGTTGTAGAAAGTTAGCATTGGAAACCACACATCGTAGATCTATGGTTAGTCTCGGAAACCACACTTCATAGATCCATAACCATGCATGGGAAACTTCAATTGACAAACAACATAAAATCTTTTCTACAAATTACATGGAGGTCAGGTACAGAACTCAACTCAACTCATCTAAACCTTTTCCCAAAGATCAGATACAGAAGATTTGGCTAAAATCGGTGCTTCCTATCATTTTACACTTGTCTAGCAAGCCTTATGAAAGCTGAACTTGTTTATCTCAATGAATAAAAAATAAATAATCAACCATTTCCATGAAGTTTTATTTCTATGTTTAGTTATCTAGCATTTGGTGTGATATAATATACCATAAATTATAGAGATAAAATGAGAATGGAGATATGGATCGAGCATTTCTACTCCTCATGACTTGTTTGTACATACTATTTCCTTATAACTTCATCATCAATGATGCAATTATACCAGCTTTATATGATTTCTCTGCATATCTTTGGTTATCATACTTCTATGTCTCTCAATTTTCATATCGTATACTTTAAAAGATTTTTTTAAAAAAAAATAAAAGTTGTGGCATGTGATGTGACGAATGCGTATCTTGGCAATTTAAGTAAAAAAAATATAAAATGAAGAATAGCCAACATCTTGCCTCAAAAACTTAGGCAACAATGACAGTTCAATAAAACAAATTAAATATAACAAAAATGAGTATGCTGAGAAAGATGTGATTTATATTAGAATTAGGAATTAATATATTAGATGACACAATTAAGCTAAGGGCAAATGGCAAACTGATTGTGATGGTGGGCATGTAGGATGAAGATATGAGGACAAAATGAAAATGAGAGGTACTCTTATCTATTGACAGATTTAGGGAGATGGGTGGGAAGACCTAAGCTAACATGTGGAATTGCATTAACATTATATGTAGCCATAAATACAAACTAGAAAATTAGGATTCATATAGCTAGCCCCAATAGCTAGGACAATGCTTGATGGTTATGGTGACATGTAGTGCTAGTTTTGTTTCATAATATTCTAACTTAGTAATTCATCACTTGACACAATAAGTTTTTAAATGTCCTTTTGTTTTCATTTATTTCCCTGTTCCAACTTTTCTTAAACTTCAGTTAAAAGCACAGTGAACTACATTTAGGTTTAGTCCATATGGAGGCTGAGAAAATCTACTTATAGTCATCAGGAGGTCTCCACATATGTTAAATGGTTACCTACATGAAACAACTCAATGGACAGACATAAGACCCAAAAAAAGGTTAATAAAGATAACAAGAACCACTAACGCTACCTTGTTGAAATTGAACACAATCTCAAGCTCACAAACATTCTTGAAGCATCTGTCCAGCATTTCAATGAATACTGCAAGCCACACACTTTAATTAGATCTAATATCTTCAAAAATAATCAGGTAGCATCCCATAGGGACCTAAAAAATTCTACATCACTACTCAGTCATGAATTACAAGGAATGTTATCAAGATATGGCTTTTTAATGCACAACATGAGACTTAAAATCCATGCATTACTTGTAGCCATCCAAGTTCCATGCAAAAGGCACAGATTTCTGCTAAACAATATTTAAATATAAAGCTTCTGACTTACCTTGGATAAGGTCAAGCATAGCTAGCTCATTTTCAGCACTATCAAACACAAAAACAAAATAAAGCGTAGCCATATGCTTGTACACCAGCTGAGTACCCTGCGAAGAAGGTGAGCCAGTGAATATTCAGAGAAGGAATAATCATTCAAAGACTAACAACCAAAGTACACAAAAGATGCATCAAAATGGTTTATCCTCAGCGCAACTCAAGAGCAAGTCTCAGCATTGTTATATCAAATTTTACAATTTTTGATACAAAGATTTTTTTTTTCTGTTTTCTTTTTTAATAAAAAAAGGCACAAGGTGGTGGATACATTATAGAGTGCAAGAGATCCATCTCTGCCCTTTTTCTCAGTATCTTCACTCCATGGCTACGGTGGGCATATTGCAAGTTTCAAAAGGATTAAATTATGATAAATAATTGTGACGATTTACGAAGTAAGATCCCAGGGAAAGAAAACATACAATCTAAAATCAAGTGAAAATTTAAGCAATTAGCATGCAACGATTCATCAAAAAAAGGGGGGAAAAACCCTTTTTTTTTCTTCTTTGTACTCAGTGGAAGATAGCATAGTATATCAAAATCTACAATAAATAATGCAGGCATACCGGGCC
This sequence comes from Calamus simplicifolius, assembly GCA_900491605.1. Taxonomy (NCBI): domain Eukaryota; kingdom Viridiplantae; phylum Streptophyta; class Magnoliopsida; order Arecales; family Arecaceae; genus Calamus; species Calamus simplicifolius. Next base: position 176,658 of record UESW01001740.1, on the reverse strand, counting down.
GAAGATTGCATCTGCTTCGACGAAGTTGCTAACGTTGTCGGCTCTCTCGGATAGAACTGCGACGGGATTAAACCGAGTTATGGAAGAAAGAAGGAAACCATAAACGGGTAAAGTTGAGGATTTTACTGAACGGTTTGAGAGATAAGGGACTCAAGACCTCCATAGACGTTGCGTATCAGCTCTTGCTGCTTCTCGGCGGCTGGGCTTAGCAGGAGAAGGATGAGGAGAAGAATTTAGGAAACAAGAAGGGAAGGAGAGGAAAATTTAGGAGAAGAATCTAACGAGAAGGAAAACCCTAGAAGACGCGAAAGGGAACCTGAAAGTCATAGAACTTGACGAGGTAGGGCTTGCCCTGGGTGCTCATCACTATCACCGCCCGGATCATGGCTGCCGGTTGCCGGAGCTCGCCGATGGAGATGGGACCTCGGCTACGCTTTCCGCGCTATTCAGCAGCGGAACGGGTGAAGAGGGGGGAGAGCCGAGTTGGCGGCAGAGAGCTTTGCGGGCTGTCATCAAGAAAAAGAAAATAGGCATTAGGTTAACAAGGCGCCTGTAGCTCAGTGGATAGAGCGTCTGTTTCCTAAGCAGAAAGTCGAAGGTTCGACCCCTTCCTGGCGCGTAATAATCAATAAATAAGTTAAATGTTTTTTTTAAATTTTCATAATAAAAAATATCAAAGCCGTATACAACGCCAATTTTTTATCACAAATATCAAAGCCTATCTTATTGCACATTTTCACCGTATAACACCGTCTCATCTAAATTAATAAGTGTTGTATCATGATCAAACAACAACAACCACTGGTAAAGCTGGAGGAAATAAATTCAAATGCAATATGAGGTCCAAAAATTAAAATAAATCTTCTTTTGATGGATAATCTGCAGCTGAGGACAGTTAGAGTTTTCATG
>UESW01001740.1:163032-175251 GCA_900491605.1 Calamus simplicifolius | reverse complement strand
GACACCCCAGTTCTCATCTTACGACACCCTAGCTTATAGGCGACGACACCGATGACGTGACTGTTAAAGCCGGGTGTTCTCATACGGGGTGTCGCGGGCCTGCTCTCCAGCGTCGTTTATAAGCACGACACACCCTTTATAGCATTTAAAGACACCGCATAGAACAAGCTACGACACTCCGGAAAAGCAACATACGAAGATCGCAAAGGTTATAAGCATGGGTGTCGTAGCGTTGTAACTACGGTGTCGCGAGGCTTTTCTCCAGCTTTCGTTTGGCGCACGGGTGTCCTAGGCCTGTAACTACGGTGTCTTAACAGTATATAGGGGTTTCATGAGGTGGCCGCCGGAAAGGTGACATACAAAATAGTTAAAAGTTATGACTCCCAGAATGTCATAACTATTTTGTTCTAAGGTAGTTACCCGTGCATTAAACGGTTTGGTCACGCGCTCTAACCAGAAAAAAACTGTTGGTGTAATAAAGAAGAAGTGGGAAGAAAGAGTTTTTACTTTGTGCTGCGGATGACATTTTCTCCAGAAGTTTTTGTACACAGACTCCAGTAGCCAGGTTTTCCAGCCTCGATGCTGAAATATTTTCTTTCAAACGGGGAAGAAACAGAGTTCTTCTATTCTTGCATAGATGACATACAACGTTAAATGGCGCTATGTTGGAGGGAAAGGGCATTTTCGTCCGCACGCAATTTTTGAAAAAAAATGAACAGCTTTAAATGGCCGTCACGTTCAGAACGTTACGTCAAAGGAAAGCCATACCGCGCGTCAGGTCTTCCACGTCGGAGCCACGTAGACCAATCGGAAGAGGCAGTGCAGCCCACGTCAGCCTTGCTGCACCGGGGGCGGTGTACAAAGTGTTTTCCTTCAAACAAATACATGTTTGATAAATTTTAATAAACCCGGACTGGATCCAATTGCTGCCCTATTCCCAGTCCTGGGCCTTGTTTCTCTTTCTTCTGCAGCCCGTTATAAACCGGCCCAAAATGCCCATTTTCCTTCAAATGGGTAGTAGACCATCTCGAATCGTGATCTAATTCGCCGTGAGGGTTTGAAGGGACTGAGGGTGGGAAATGGCGTCGCTCTGTAGGTCCGCGGCCGCCGCCGTTGCCGTCGCGAGGTCCGCCGCCGCCCGCTCCAAAACCCTACTTACCAAGCCCTCGCCTTCCAGGAGAGCGGTCCCTCTCCTTCGGAGGTGAAGCAACGCCTCTAAAAACCCTAGCTTTCGCTGCTTTTCTTCCCCTGTTTTCCCTTATTGATTGAAGGATTTTTTATCTTTCTCGTTGCGGTTTTCCAGGTCGGTTGCGCCGGTTTTAGGAAGCGTAGAGTCTCTGATGCCTCTCCACAGCGCCATCGCCTCCGCCCGTCTCAGATCGTTCATAGCCGTCGACTCCTCCTGCTGGAGCTGGCTCTCTCAAGGTAAGTTCAATGAATTCTTTGGCTCTTCAAGATGCTGAAAAATATAAGCCCTTTTTTTTTTTAAAAAAGATTTCGTTAGCTTTGCTGCTTAAGGCTTTAGTTGACCGTTTCTTACGTAGAGTTAACATTATGAAGTTAGTGTATTTCATATCGATATTAGTATCTTTAATGAGTAGTTTTGGTTGATTTTTGCTGTAAAAGTTGGAACCTTTTTTCTTCTGATAATTCTGATGATAGGTTTAAACAAGCGCATCTGACCAGGGCTATCAAGAGTGCAAGGAGAAGGGAAGGAACGTTGCATGTGAGGATTTTGAACCGTAATTGAACATGAATGAGTCCAAGCTGTGTTCTAGAGTTTTGACATGCAAAACTATAGTTCAGTGCCTTTAGCTCTGTTAGAATTTGTTTTCTGATTGATATAAAAGCTAGATAAATATTTAACATGATTTCTGTCGGAAATTAGTACTGGTCACACATGAGTCAATTTTAATGTCACCTTACTTGTTTTTCTGCTTCATGATATAGGACGTGCCTTACCTTTGTGACCAAGGCCTGCTGGCTCTACATGGGGCAGATTCTAGAGCTTCTCTGTTGTTTTGAAGACAAAAACAACTTTTTATTTAAGCCTAGAAATCACAAACTCAATCAAAGCAGCTGAGACAGAGGTGTTTTTAAGTGGATGCTCTCTTGTGGCATTTTGGGTTCTTGATATAACATTTCTTCACGAATGTTGTTTTCTAGGCAGCATCTTTAACTAAATTTGGTGCTTTTGCAAGCATGGGTGTATTACTCCTACATATTCTTATGCAGACAAATCTGGCCATACAAATGACGATAATTGCATCCAAAATTCAGTTTCTATAAGAAAATTTTTATATGTCACTGCTGACATTTTCATAATTTAACAGCTTTCTTATCTGCATCCCCCACTGCTATTTAGATAAAGGTATAACTCTTCTATGCTTATGAAACAATTAAAACTGAACTGGCAAATCCACAAAGCAGTTTGACTCCTGGAGAATTGCCATGCTTCTAATCTATAATTTATTTCTGTTCAAGAGTAATTGTTGATTGTGTCACTGCAACTAGAGCAGCTACTTCAGCTTATCCATATTAAAAGTTGGACCTTTGGCTGACAATGATATGGCATTCCTACACTTTACAGCAAGCATCAAGATTCGAATAAGGGTCTTTGTTCAGAGGCATGCATTTGATTCTTCATGATATGAATCAATCTTTAATTTTCATATTATGCATACCACTATACTTCTCTCATACTATATCATCACCGTTTAGGGATTGAAGTTTGTGCATGGTCATTATATTCTAAGCTAGCAATATTAATTTCTTAGTAGATTCTATCATGTTTGGTGCCTATATCCTGATATATTTTTTAAGACAAAGGTAATTAGCAAAGCTGTTCTGTTTAGTTGGGGAATGTTCAAACTTTGAACTCTTTTACTATTTTGCTGTGTATAAATTAAATGGGGGTGTATCCTAAAAAATTCTGGACCACATCTTCTACTGCTATAGCATCCTTTTCATTATTGGGAATTAGACATGATATATATATAGCAAGTTCAAATTGTGAAACCGCATTGTAACTTTGCTTCAATTAGGTGTATTATTAGTCTCTTCTACATCCTTGGGATGTACAATTTAGTAGAAGTATGGGGGCATTGCTGAGGTGATTTTTTCAAGGGGTGCCTGACTGCTCACTTGTGACATGCATTAGGTAATATTGTTTCCTATATAATATGGATATTTTGTTTGATAAGATTATTTTTCCCCACAAGCCTTTTAGACAATTAGACTTGCTGATGCAAAAAAAAAAGAGGAAGGGGATTTGGGTTTGTTCAATGAATCTAAAAAAAATCGACACTTTCCATTTTCCTAAAAATAATCTTATGGGCTTGAGTAGAATTTCTTTATTATGGAAAACCCTCCTAGAAAGCTAATGTGAAAATGGATCTCTGCTAATTTTTTTTCAGTTCATAAAAACCACTTTTCCAACTTTCTCGGCATAGTTTAGCTGAACTTTACTAGTAGCTCTAGGCACTGTTCAACACACCATAAAAAGATGGGATGGGATGTTTGTGAAGAAATCCTAAACAAATCTTGCATGGAGACAATGGTATTACATGCATTATATCTGATTCTCATGTTTCATACCTGTAGATATGGCCTTTAATTATATAATGAATGCCTTGAATGTGAATGCTTAGTTGGATTACCAAAGGAATCATAGAAATGGATGACTGGAAATGGGTCAAAAGCATTCTATTTTAAGCTGGAACTTAGCAGATATGCTCTTGGGCTACAATGTTTCTTGACAGATGGATTGGTGGGGAACAGAGTGGTTTTCTATTTGGCGCATTGAAGATTTAGCATGAAAGAGGTATACCGTTAGACTAAAGAAAGAATTGATGACTAGATTGGTACAAGGAACGATGAAGAATGGATAATGAGGTCATGTTTTGACAGTAAAAAAAAAGAATCTGAAAGAGATGACTCGTTGCTGTGTGGAGGAAATAATGCATGTAAAAGACAGTTCATTTTGCAGGAAATTTTAGGAATAAAAGAGGTCAAAACCAGGAATTTGATGGGAACTATCCATTTGGATGATTTTCTGAGATAAAGAGATTCGTGAATTTGAGAGCGTGATTTAGCAGTGAAGGAGCTTGCAGATGTAAACAAAAAGGTCAATATGTCCAGTGAATCGATTTAATCCAGGGTAATTGTAGTGAGAAAAAGAAAAGAAGAGGAGTCAAAAATTAATGATGATTTAACTGTTTTCTGTTTCTCACATTGTTGTTAGACTTTTTCTGTGCTTGATAATGGTGGCAATGATTACCGGCGATGATGTTGATTACAATTATAAAATTGTAGCATTTATTTTTGACTCATGATGAATCTGGACATTTGTAGTGGGTGATGCACTCAAGGAGATTGTTGTTTCCACCATGAATTTCACAATAACACCATTCGACTAGTTTAAACTCTCTGGTAAGTTTTATACACTTGGTATTTGAAACTCGTAGACATAAAAAATTTGGTTGTTAGGCTACCCAATGACACTTACAATCAAGGACCTCTGCTTGATACAGCAAATTTATGGACATCAGGAAAAAAAATCATGAATGCATATCAGTGGTCTAGAATAATAGGCTGATATGGTTTCTGTCTGTTTGCAATTCATTTGTGGGCCCAAGATATCATACAGGAAAAGGTACTGAGAATATAATATCATACAGGAAAAGGTACTGAGAATATAATATCATACAGGAAAAGGTACTGAGAATATAGTAGATGTACAACTGTAATGCAGTTTCAGGGAACCATGGATGACCAAAAAATGAAAATGTTGATGCCCTTCATTTAATGAGCTTATGGCATGCTGATTAAATTCATTTGGTATCCCCAAATGAAGGGAGCTTATATATGAGGATATATGCAATATTTGATTCAGTATTAGTTTAGAATCTCATATAAGTGTCCTGGTGCGATGTTAATGTGTGGCTTGCATCCAGGTGCTACTGTTTGATCAGTTTTGTAGTTAGTTGTGAAACTACATTGTTGGTCTTAGGATGTTTTTGTTATCTGGTTGCTTATCTTCTTAAAGACCAACATTCAGACCTTATTAGACCTTTCGGTGTTGCCTCTGCTGGCCTTACTTGACCGAAACATCTCTGATATGTGTAATGAACTAAATGATCAAGCTCAGATGTGCCATTTTATCAATTGATCTGGTCTGTCACACTACTTTATCTACCTTTGGTCATAGCCATGAAGCATTATCTCACAAATGTCCTTTTATCCTCTTTAGAACATACCTTATAGAATATGAATATTTCTATAATATTTTGTGTTCTGAAGTAATGGTGGCTAGTATCTCTGTCATGTCTGAAGTAGTATTTTAATGTCTTCAGATCCAAGTATGTATGAGAAGGCTTTTATCTGCGACATTAAATTAATGAATCACTAAGCTTACAACTGGCTCAGATTTCTTTGGAAGTAGAATAATTGCTAGAGGAAGTAATTATAAGTGGAGCACCGTAACATCTATTTTGAGATATCCGGAAGTGACGGAGAAAGATTTAGAATGTTAAACAACCCCTTCCTCTAGGTCATTAATTATAACACAGGGACTAAGTTTTGCTACAAGACAAATGCTTCAGTACTAAATTGAAGTTCAAGATAGTTGCTTTCTGCATGGATGTTCGTTTTGCCTGTAACTGCTATATAACTCAAATTATTTTCAGCAGCTTCATGATCTTCAGGGCCAAGACTGCAGACAAGATTTTTTTCTTAAAAAAAAAAATCCTGAACAGCTGATTACTATTTGAAAAGTTTTGTTTTAATCCAAAGTAATTTCATGTCAGTTTGATGTTGAAAATTGCAGTTCATTCTTTTTATAAGGAAAGTCCTCCCTTTGGCCTGGTCAATGGTTCCTCATTCCAACCAGCTTGTTAAGAATCACATATTAAGTGGATGCATATTGCTTGTGATTCATCATTCTTTTTTTTGTTGGACACTGTCGAGATATCTAGTAGCCCCTTGTTACCAGGAAATTCTTTTTTCCTACATTGCTTGCATGTAGATTACGTGGATGTCTTTAATGTTGCTGATAAATCTTTATTTCTTGTTTCATCCACGTGCGCAATACCCAGACTTTGCCATTCCTCGGTGATGGAGACAGAAGGCTGTTATTGTTTCTCACCAAATTGAGTTGCTGCTCTTTATTACTTATTTTCCAAACAGATGCTACGATTCCCAGTTTCTTTCAACGATTGTGCTTGCACTGTAAGAGATACAACTTACCAATCCCTGTAAGAAAGTTAGAACTCAGTATTCCAGTCAGTGAACCAAACTATGCAGAGCCCCGTTCTTTTCATCTTTGAACTCCAGAGATTAACCAGTTAATGCGCTTGTTGATGCTGCAAGTTTTCTGTGTTGTCAATGCAACTGGTGATGTCGATGCAACCAGTTAATGCGCTTTATTTCTCACCAAATAGAGCTCCTTTTCATTCCCAGCTAACAATTCCTTGTGCCATGAGTGGGCATTCTACTAAAAATGTAAGAGTGGATGGTTTCCTGATGATGATTGTAGCCTGTCCATCAGGGATCATTAGCAGGAAAAACCAGAGGTTTGGAATCATATGCTGGGCTTGTGAATTTCACCAGTAAGAGTCTGCCAAAACTAGACTCTGGTTAAAAACAAGCAGTTAGAGGGGCTGGAAAGCCAATAAATTGAAATTACACCAAGGATGTTGTTTAGGTTCTTATGTAATTCACTGGCTTCTCAGTTGTCTCAATTAAGCAGGCCAAGCATATAATTATTCTTTGTGGAGATGCATACAAATTCTTTGCCAGCAATGTGTGTACATTCCGAGTTCCTTTGCTAATGAACCTCAAGAGGTAATGCATAGAACTTAGGGTAAAATACTCACCAAGTTGGAAAAGCCTTTATTGCATATTTTTAAGTAGGGGTTTACACCCAGAATGAAACAAATGAATTTTATGAAAACATCACAGATTATGGATTGGAAATTTCAATTACTAAATTATGAAATTACTCTTTTTATTAAAAATTTTATTAATTTTGATATATTTGCAAATGAATTAGAAACAAAATTTTTGAATAAAATTATTGAAGCCAATGGTCAGTTGTTTTTAACCTAAAAATAGTGCTATTTATGATATGATTAGTATAATAATATAATATTACATAATAATAATATACTGGGATTATATTATTAAATATTAAATAATAATATATATATTATATTACAATAATATAATAATAATAATAATCTTAAATCATCATTCTAACTAATTATTAAATAAGAGTGATTCAAAAAATGGAGGATGGAATTTAATTTTTATTTGATTTAAATATATATATATATATAATTATAGTTTTATGTCAACATAAAAATTTATTTATATTGTGACGTCAAATTCTATGATAGCTTGTGGGAATGAGACTCGGTTAGTTTATTTATATGAAAACGCATGCCTTATCCAGAGAAGGTCAAGGCTTGTTGGATACGGATATGACGCCAATGAAAAAGAAATTGTTGACAATTGGTTCAGTTCTCACCATGCGGTCTTGATGTCTCCTTCCTATCTTCGCTTTGGAGGTAGCTTCTGATGATGCCAACCATAGATTCCATGGAGTGGGCTCCTTAGGGATTAGAACGACATCGCTTTCATCTCCACTTTCTCATCTTTGACTGCCATTGGATTTCTATGCGATGAGTACGTACGGTGAGTTATGTTGGTAGAAAGTAAGGTTATGTTTGATAGAAAAAATATTATTTCTGAATAAGTGTATAAAATAAGTAATGGAATAGTGTTTATTAGGAAATATTTCTTGATTATTCATGATCATATCAAATATAAAAAATATTTTTTTTTATTCTTTGGATAACTTTTTGTTATCCTCCTCTTGTTGTATTTGATTGGAGGAATAAAAGAGATATCTCTCAAATAATTTTTGTTAAACTCCAAACTATCTCAAAATTTTTTGTTGAGAGAGAGAGAGAGAGAGAGACTGCCAAAATTTCTATCAACTTTCGTAAGGTGATTGATGATGCTACGTAGAAGAAATTATTATTTGCGACTCCAATCCATTTTTATGAGTGCATCACAAGCATTATGTGGCAAAACAGTATTTTGTCATCCGATATTATTTTTAAGAAATAATCTCTCTGATAGCAAACTTGATACAAACTTTGCTACATTTCATGTGTTTGATGTTGGTTGTATGCAAAATACATTAACTTGTAGATGGATTTTCTTAATATCTACTCTTTCTATTTTACAAGGTTATAATCTTATGCTTAGGGGTAAGTAATGCAGTTATCATAACTCTTATGAATTTTATGCTAATAACTTCATTATCAACTAAGATAATCCAAAATAATATCTCTATTATTTTTGCATTTGCGCTTTAGATTCATGGCCTTTGAATCACGATAAAACAATCCACCAAAGTGGTTTTTTCCATGCATTTTCATTATCATCGATGTTATTTAGAAGCTATAATAGAGTATCACTTCTCATCCTATCATTTATCAACAATTTAAATATAATTAAATATAATGGCCAGTGTTCTAATATAATGATACATTGCCAATTCATTATCGTAATTACCAAAGTCCATACAATGGCTATTCATTATCACAAATACCAAAGTTTATGGCGCATTCTCATTTGTAAAACATTTTCACGTAACACTATCTCACCTAAATTAATAAGTTGTTAAATCATGATCAAACAATAAAACCCACTAGTAAGGCGAGAGGATATAAATTCAAATTTCAATTGCAACATAACGTCCTAAAATATTTGCAGTTTTGAGGAGACCATTTGGAGTTTTCATAAGTGTTCATATTTTAAGAGAAGGTAATATAGCTGTTAATTTAACTATTTAATAATCACTCATGTAGAATTTTTTTATTATTTTTTATTTGTTTGGATTATCCACAAGTTATGGCAACCAATTGTAGTTTGGAACCTCTCTCTCTCTCTCTTTGTCTCTTCTTTGGTCTGCCGTCTCTCCTTCGTTCCATCTCGTCGGAGTCGAAAGGGATGGGAGAAGCCATCGGAGCCTCGATTCGGATCGCCTGGTGAGTCATTACGGGGTTCCCGCTGAATTTTAATTCGTATTACTTGTGGTGGTTTCATGGATCGAGAGAGCGAAAGGGAGGTTGGTTTGGTGGGTAGCGTGACGTAGAAGTTGGCCGGCATTTTTTTTTCTTGGCCGTTTTACCTCTTTCTTCAGGGTTTGTGATATAAAATGGGTGACTTTGTTTTTTTATTTCACTCCGCCTTTGCGATTGTGAACAAAATATTATGATATATATAAATCTCACAGAGAGAGAGAGAGAGAGAGAGAGAGAGAGCTCGTAGGAGTGTGTTAGGTACGAAGTATGATCTCATTTGGGTTTTTGACCTCTGTTTTTTTATCGGAAAAGGGGTTTCTTTTCATTTAAGTGTTTTCTTCTTTGATCTTTTGGGTTTGTGTTTCTTCTTTAAAGTGATATTCTTGGCCGATTAAGATGGAAATGAAAAGTGTTGGTAGTAGTTTTATCACAAAGGTGGAGGAATTGCCTCCCCCATCAGAATTATAAGGAAGTTTTGCATTCCTTGAGAGAAATTAGATTCGTTTTTATTTTATGTTCCCCCCTTTTTTAGTGGTTCCATAGACGTAAAAACGGTTTTTTTTTAAAAAAATATTTTAAAGAACAGAGCCGTAGTAGTAGTAGTAGTACTAACAACAATAACAATAACAATTTTTGCCAGTATCTGTCGTGTAGTTTTTGTTTCAATTTTCTTAAGTATTTTGTTCTTTCTTCTTTCTTTCTTATTTCTTAAAAGGTTTTGTGCAATCCCTTTTCATTAATATTATCTCTTCTGGTTGCTTCTTTGAATTGTGCTTTATATATATATATATATATATATATATATATATATATATATATATATATATATATATATATGAATGGATTTGAGTATGCTACGCAAATTATTAACTACCAGTTAGCTTTTCAGATGGGGATCTTTGATTTCCAAGAGTTCTTTTTGCTGGAATCTCTCTTCTCATTGTGAACACTGATGTGAAAAGATTTGCTGGGAGGATCGTACTCCTACTATGGAGAGCTGTTACGATCCAATTACTAAGGTCGATTCATCTAGTCCTGGTCGGAAGATCATCATGCACCCCTCTGCCTTCCTAAGTCATCACCTTGGTTTGATCTGAGGGTTTTCTATGTGAGAGTGAGCATTGTGAGGTCAATGAATCAACTCCAGAGCATCTTACCCTTAATCATGTGCCGCTTACTCCCAACACGATCCTCGAAGTCAATGGTCGAAGAAGTGGCATTTATTCTGACTGTGCTTCTTCTTTGCTTAGGAGGGACAAGGTTGATAAGAGATCAGAAGAAGTGACATTTGTGAGCACAGATAGTATAAAGATAACTGGAAGTGTCAGATTTGAGGTCTACAATGGAGATGTCCTGCTGCTTGCTGGAGTCTTGGAGTTGTGTGGTGGTAATGGTTTTACAGCAGAATCAAAGAACACCAGCAAGAAATGGAGCATGAAATGCCAGCCTGTAACATGGGCAGGATTGGGCTTTCTGAAGAGCAAACATTCCTTGAGTTCAGAGATGACCTTGCCAACAATTGATGTCTATGTTGCTGGTTGTTTCTCAGGAAGCCCCATCATCCTAACCAAGACTCTTCAACTAGCCTTCCAGAAAAAGCGTCAGATGAAGGTTGTGCTTGATTCTATTCCAGAGCATGAAACAACTAATCTAATGAAGAATGTTTCATCTGAGGATACTTTCAGGTACCATCTTCTGTCTTGAGGTTTACCTGGAAATATCCATGATGAAAGTTCATTGATGGTCTATGGATTGGATGTTCTAACTGCAATATGTGGTTCCACTTACCAAGCAAGAGTGTTCGCCAGTTCAGTTTTTAACTTTCATACACTAAAATATTACTTTATTTCAAATTTATTTAAGCAAAAGATCACTAAGTTTTTATCAAGTTTGTTCGGCCTTCTTCATCTCATTTCGTGCCGATTTACAACCGTGAGAACATTGGGTCATCTGTTATTCTGTAACTTTGACAGCTTGTTTTAGCAATACATTTGGCATGTGAAAACTTGCATTTTTATATTTGTCTTTATGTCAGAACATGATAGATACAAAAACCTAGATTATGATGATCTTTTTTTTTTTTTTTTTTTTGGCTGCAATAACAGCCGATACTTTTCTACCTTCAATTCACTTCAAGCATTACAGCTCGATTAAGTTTTGTTGAATAATAGAGAAAAAATAGAAAATGGAGAGATAAATGTCTAGAAAATAGGTTTCCTATGTCATTTGGATCAAGAGAACATTAAGAAGAAAACATTAAGTTAAAAAAGAAAAAAATGGCAAAGAAATTCAGGAAGTAGGAGAGGAAAAAGATAGACCAGAAAAAACTATAAAAAAAAGAGAAGTGATTTTTGCAAAAATCACCCACTTTATTTCCACGTTTGCAGATTAAGAGACTTTCTTTCTTTCTTTTTTTCCCTTGTACACAAATTGCCTGTTTTTGAAAATTCTAGATGTTTTTTTCCCTTCTACACAAATATGCTCCAGCCTCTGAATGTGAATTGTATACATAACAAATACTTGAATTCAATATTCAAAATATGTATATTCATATCAATGTGAATTGGCTATCATGCGTATCTACATGAAAACAATGTGTTCAGTTTAGCTTAAACATATGACTCACAGGCAAGACCTCTTTAAAAATTTTAAATGGGCCTTTTGGGGAAAAAATGAAAAAAGCGTTCCAAATTTGCATAAAGGAAAATAAGTTGAGCTATTTTGTAAAATCCCCAAGGGAAAAAGAGGGGACTATTTAATAATATTCTGGTAAAATTTTAAAGCAGAAGTAAGGTCTAAAACATAAGCTGCGGATTATGTATGATATAATAGAACGAATGCAGAACTTTGATATAATTTTAATTACTATCAACCAGCATGCAAGAATTAAAGACTCCAATTTTAGTGATTCTCTATATTTCCTTCAAAAACTGGATTTCTTGCAAAACAAACTTACCAATGATCATATTTTAAAAGTTGCAATTTATACAAATGTAAACTCAATTTTTGGTCTAAAGTGGATGAAACTGCATTGGATATTTCCATAATAAATAAAACAGTCTCCAATTTTTCCCAATTGTAATTATTGCAATTATTTTCATGTGTTTAAGTTTGGTGTCAAGTA
>UESW01001740.1:115532-158032 GCA_900491605.1 Calamus simplicifolius | reverse complement strand
GATGTTTCTCTGCATAATAATATGTTTTAGAAATGTTGTCTCTCTTCATGGTATAAAACTCTTCAATCGAAGAGAGACATCTCTTAGCACAATTTCTAGTGAAACAGAAAGCACTAGATCCGCAGTATAAGTAGGGTAACCAAAGAATCCTATCAAACTGTTAATGGTAATGAGCACGAGTACCTACTGCGTTTAGCAAGTAGCTACATGCTGTGGATGGAAACCATTGCGGTTGCTTCTGCTCAGCTTGCCTGTGCAGCATCGCTAGATGGTTCCGGTGCAACCTCAGAAGTTGGGTGTCCACTGGCTGCATGGGCGGCCTGGGCTGGCTTTTCATTCAAACCCCAAATGCTGGCTGATTTGATATCATCCTTTAACATCAATTTGGAGAACTCCTCGTGGTCGTATTCTATGTTGTTCTTTCCTCCAAACTCAACAGGAAGTATGTCCACATCAAAGTGCTTCCCCATGAGCTCTATGCTCCCTTCATTCTTTGGATAAATGAAAGTTACCTTTTGGAAGGTTTTTGGGTCCAGGAAATATTTGACAATCTGCATGGGAGAGTAGAACAATGTGAGAAGAAGATAACATAACAGAGAGAATAACTGTGAGTGCTTAATATATTCCAGATACAAGCAGAGAAAAAAGAACCAGCGACTCCCTGAAGCTATCCATGAACCATCTCAGTGGCTGCTTGGATTTAACAGTTTTGGAACCATAATTACATGCAATTTTCCAATTTCAGGGTTTTATTTTTATTTTTTAAAACCACATAGTATTAAAAGATATAGACAATAGATGAGGAAGATGTGCATGTAATTGTAATTACTGTGGTCGCTTACAGACTGCTTATAGTGTACGTGAGCATGCAAGGAAGTACAAATTCAAACCTTCCAAAAGGTTTCAAAGATTCTGGGAGGATTGTATAAGAATGCAGCAGCAAGCCTCTCAGGATAATGACTTTGCAAAATATTTGCAGTTTCCCGAGCAGTCTTTATGGGGACCGAATTACTTAATGACCACCCAGTGAAATCTATCAGCCACATCATTTGCTCTTGACCCTCAGGCAATTGAGGATTGCATTCTCTAAGAGATACACCAGATGCCGGAGTTGATTGTCTTGTGATGATGTGTTCTGCAATATAAGCATATTCAAAACTCTGCTCTTTGCTGAATTAAACCACAAGAAAGCCTTTCAAGGAAAAGAAATAAAAAATCAGTGCATACCTGTTTTCCTGGTTTCATCACAAGAACAGTTCTTCCTTCTCGATCATGAAAATTTGCTCTGTACACTTTACCAGTTTCACCTTCAATAGCAACTTCATGCTGAAAGAATTACAATTTGCAGTGAATAAGTTAATTTCTTGTTAACAATTTGATAGCCAAGATTGGTCACAGGACAGTAGAACTTACCCAGCGGATCTCTTCTGGCTTGTAGGTTGATCGCCACCTAAGCGTCTCGTCTAACATTTTTTTGGACTTACCAACATTCCAGTTCCTAGCTTCCAAATATCTTCTCAAGCATGCATCAGTGCAGTACTGCAAGCTACCTCCAGACAAGGGTCCGATAACAGCTTTTAGCTCATTGATCTGTTTGTAGAACAAATATTGAATAAGCTCAACTATTTATATCTACTTCATGCACTGCTAATAAAACAATAGATTAGATGCAACTCTGTCAATGAAAATCCAGTGGAGATGGAGACAGTTTCAAATGCTTCACCAGAGCTGTTCATCAAGAAATAATTTGGATATATTGGACATCCTTAGAAAGTAATGTTCCATGCATCTAGAAGGTTATCAAAACATCTATACTTCTTAAAATCCTTGGGTTAGAAAGTGCCAGAATTACAACCGTCACATGAAAAATCTAGATTCTATAATTACGAGGAAAAAAAATCCAGCTTTACTACCTCTCAAAGAATCCATAACTTTCAATACTCTTTTGCTACCTCTAAGTAATCGCTAAAAGAATTTACAAAACACTATAAATATTGTTTTAGACATTAATAAACTTAGGGTTGATTTCAGGCATATTTCTTTAAGAGTATCAAGGTCTAGGTCATAATTTTGCAAGATCTATAATACATGTTCTACAAATTTGTTGACTATTAATGCATCACAGCCATCATTATAGTTGAACGAAGGTTAACTAAACTCCTTAAGATGCAGATTTTGTCATCTAGAAAAGACGGGTCACTCTATATAGTGATGTGGAGTTTAGATTTCAGGCATAAACAGAAAATTGCAAAACTGGTTTAAATAAAATCAGCACCCACTCTATTTTTTTGTACATTCCCACCAAGGAAAATACAATAAAGTCTTTATCATTATAAGAAATTTCTAGAGAAGAAAACATATTTTATAAATTTTGACAGGATTGAGAACAGAAGAAACAATTTAAAAAGTTTTCTTTTATACATTCGCTGATGCAACAAAGAAGTTGGTTCCATCTCTTGAACATGTTAAAAATTTCACAAACAAAGAGGACAACTAATTTCCACATCCTAAATAAAAAAAAATACACAACTTAATTAATGTATGCAATGTAAGAGCTCACAGAAAAGCTAAAAATAATTAACTAATGATAACAATTGATTACCACTGTGAGGGAAGGGGAAGTGAGCAAGCGAGCATGAGAGAGAGAGAGAGAGAGAGCTATTATTGGCCTGTTGGTTATTGGCAAGAAAGAACAAATAAGAGTATAATAGCCTAAAGTTAAAGCTTCAGTTCTGTAATAAGAACTGAATAGGAAAAAATTGGGGCATATGGATCCAAAACATAGAACAAAACTTGAGAGGAGAACAACGCTATTAATTATTTGTTTATAG
Source organism: Calamus simplicifolius (assembly GCA_900491605.1). Taxonomy (NCBI): domain Eukaryota; kingdom Viridiplantae; phylum Streptophyta; class Magnoliopsida; order Arecales; family Arecaceae; genus Calamus; species Calamus simplicifolius. Next base: position 155,201 of record UESW01001740.1, on the reverse strand, counting down.
CTTCTTCACGGTCTCGAATATAACAGAGCGGAGGAAGCAGATTCATATAGCCGACTCTATGCAGTTGGGAAAAGGGACTCTATGCAGTTGGGAAAAGGCTTAGATGAGTTGAGTTGAGTTGAGCTTCTTCATAGTCAAGGAAAAAAAAAGTAAAATGAATGTCTATTAACTACCCACAAGGGGGGGAATCTATTAACAATTTTTTGTATTATATCAATCTTTATAACTTTCTGCTATATGAAGTGAGAACAGAATCTGAAAGAATGACAACCATATAACAGATCTTCATGCAGGAATAAATTTTTAAAACTCTGATCATCATCCTCCACCTAATGATTGATCCCGGACCCTTCATTCTAATTTTGCTTGGTCAACAATTCTACCAAATTGACCTGTAATTACATTCAGAATCTCTACCATGATAGCCATTACTAGCAAACCTAAATTTTAGGTAACAGGAATGTCATAAGACAATGGATGTATTTATCAAATAAAAAATCAAGCTAAATATATTATGTACAGAGTTCTTTTTTATTTTAGGGAAAAAAAGCACAAACCAGAATATCATGACAATCAAATCAAGTCAACAAGATGATTTGATCTGTTCAGTCTAATTACCTTTGCTTCTTGGTGCACAGTACTATCCTCCTGATTATCATGTGAGTTATGCTTCTTGCGGAACATGACTGCTTCACCATAAAAATATGTTCCATCAGATAGCAGACATACTCATGTCATTCACAAAATAACAAAAGAAGAGAACTTTGTAAGCTCAGGTTAACCTGATATAAAAGGAGAACATTGATTTCAAATAAGGGAATTTTCTTTGTCAAAGAATACAAAAAATAAACAATTCATAGTGGCGCAACAGAATTCTTATTTGCAATTGTGAACAACACAAGTTGAAGCGCTTACTGATGATGGGTTTGAGAGGATGTTGATGGACAATCAAGGATTATGTACCAGATTGTACCAGTCCATAAGGGGTGTATCACACCAGACCAATAAGGAACTAGTACCCATAATGTGTACCATTCTAAGTGTTAGTGCCAAGAGATGCACAGTACCAGCACTTGGTACAGCCTGCTTGCTAGTTACTAAAGGCTGTACTTAAAACTTTGGCTGAAAAGTGAGACATAATTTTAAAGTCATTTACAAATTCATTGATGTGCTTAGCCCCCTATATAATTTAATTACCAAAAATTCTTCATTAAACAAAGTTCCTTGGTGAAACCATGATTTAGGTTGTATTCCATATTTCTTAGGGATAATTAGAGGGGTTCAAAGAAATGATAAATTCTAGTGTTCACAATTCAAAACAGAAATATGCTCAGGACAGGACATGAGGGGTGTGAGCATAATTATGGAACAGGTTGAACAAATAAATTTAGCAATACTTGCTTTAGAGATACGTTAATTCTGATTTTTCATAGTAATTTGCAACCCTACATATACAAATTTTTAAAAAATCTAAAAACTAGCTTGCCAGTTCAAAATCATCAACACCAGCAACATGCAATCGCAAACACCTTATCATCGAGAATTTTGAAAGTTCTAACTCAACAGCTGCAAAAAATTGCACTTTTAGCTTATAAAAATGCTATAGCTTGATCATTGTTTTACATCTTACTGTTATTGACTTACAAACATAACAGAGTTCTAATCCCATTATTGGCAGTTGCTTGTATTTTTCTAATGATTATGCCCTTCAAGATACCATATTTTTGACAAAATATCAACCAAAATATTAATTTCTATTTGGTTGAACTCCAAAAATATGTACCATCAACCTGTGCCATTTCCCTCAGTCAAATTGCCAATTTATGAACTAATTATTTCAGTAAACCAGATTGTCTGGAATCTGTGGTTGTCTTTGCTCTTAGATATTCTGAATCTTTAATTAACTGGATTCTATTTTAATCACAATGGACTTGGAACAGAATTTGGACTTTTCGAGAAGAGAGCACCTCAGCAAACCTCTGGCTAATATTTTGCCATCTCATTTCAAGTTAGCTATGATCAAAGGTATCCTGCTATACGTACGTTTAATAATTTGACTTTAGAAGTGTCCTCGCATAAAAGGCTTTCAAGACTCGGGCCATACAAAGAAAAATAAAAAAATGTTCTAGCATCATAGACTCACATAGTCATAGTAAAGGCTAGCAACAAGAAATATAAAGAAAGCAGATTTCAAACACAAGTTAACAGAGGATGATACAACTTAGCCTTCCAATAAACCGAAATGCAAAGATATGACCATGGAAACATAAGGTCTCTGGACAGATGCAGAAGCAAGAAAACATGTTAAGCAGCAAGATGTCATGCTGAAGAAGCAGACTGCGAGTAAACTAACAAGATGAAAGCAGGAAATGAAGCCAAAAGAGGAACACCGAACACTCATATTGCAACATAAAAGGGTTCCATAAATAGCCTCAACTTGAAAATTGAATCAAAGTGGAACACTAAACTTATAGTGCTAAATAGCGGTAGGATGGTGTCAATAGTCTCTATCTGAAAATTGACCAATTCGATTTCAACTTGCTTGGGTGCCACAAACCAAGAAGGCTGGTATGTTGGCTGCCCAATAAAAAGTGAAAACAATCTAGCTTAAGATTCGTTGGCTGTTTTGCATCCCGTATAACAACCATCTGCTACCTAGGCAAAGAACTAGCTTGGCCCAAGGCAACGATGATCTGGCCTTTGCATGGATGTTAGATGGAATATGTCTAGAATATGGTTCAACTAAGAACCATTTATGTTCAAACCAAGTCCAACGCGAATTGACTAGCTCATACAAACTTCGAGTAGACTCAACTATTGCATTGGTGCCCCACATATAGGAATAGCTGACAGCAGATGTGCAAAAGCATGTCCCTCACTCGTAAACATGTCAGGAAGGTCCATGGAATATGCATTTCATGTATGATGTTTCAGCTTGCTAACATGTTATTGAGTATGACCACCTGATGTTGCAGCTTGCTAACATGCTATTGAGTATGACCGCATGTTTTTACATGCATAAGCAAGTCCCAGTGGCCTTTTGTTGTTATAATCAGGAGTGTGTGAAAGAATGGGTAGGGGTGCAGGTCAAGGGAAGCAGGCATTTAAGAATTCTTGAAGCAAGCATGTGCCACCTAGTTAGAAGTCTCCTACTCCTGAGGTGCTAGGCCTGGTGTGGTGCTCTCAAGGCCTATGTTGAGCTAACTTATATTGGGCTAGGTGTGGGTCCAAGGATTGAGATTAAATAAAGTCATGGGTGTACATAAGTTTGGGGGTTATTTTAATCTCATCGAGTTAGTTCATGAGAATTTTTGTTGAGTTGGGCCAAACTCATTTGGCCAAGTATTTAAATCCGGGTTTCTAATGTTTGTAGAATAAGAAACATATTCTTTTCTCCCAAAATATTGTTTTCTCTCGTCACATAGCCACTTCTTGTTCCTTTCTCTCGATTCTCTCTTCCTTTCTCTCATGGTGCAGCGGAGCGACCCCCTCAGGAATGGTTCGTCCCGTCCCATATCTTGGATGACATCTTGGACGGAAGCGAGAGACCTCCTCCTAAACGTGGTGCAATCGGGCGTGAAGATCACGGGGCATTCTAGTGAAAGAAAGAAAAAAAAAGTGTGGTTCGAACTCGCAACCAGGAAGCATAGGGTTCGAACGTATTACCACTGCGCTACTCTGATCACTGGTAAGAAAAGATGAAAGCTTAGGGTATTTCTCTAGCGACGAGAAAGCTGTAGAGATCAAGCATTGAAGATCTTCAAAGGCCTAAAAAATTTCAGCAAGGCCTCATCAAGGTACTTCTCAATTTTTTAAAATACTATTTTTGATTGAGATCTAGTCATGGATAGTAGCATAAAGCTAGATTTTGAGAAGTTTGATGGAAAGAAAAGTTTTTTCATATGAAGAGTCTGGGTAGAGGACTTTCTTGTGCAACATGATTTAGATCTGATTTTGGAAGAAAGACCACATGGGATGATAGACAGACAATGAATATCGTTGGAGAAAAGAGCATGTTCAACGATTAGAGGACGTCTAGCAAATTCAACCAGTGCGGGAGAAGAAGACCCTGAAGGGACTTTGGATGGAGTTGCACACCCTTTACATGGGGAAGAACATATGCAACAAGTTGATGTTAAAGAAGCGTCTCTACAGCCTTTGGATGACAAAAGGTAGAGATATGCTGGTTTACATCCAGGTGTTCGACCAGATGAGCAATGAATTGTTGAATGTCGGGGTCAAATGGAGGAAGAAGACAAGGTATTGCTACTATTGTATTCGCTGCCCATATCATATGACTCATTGGTCACGATGCTACTCTACGGAAAGAAAATATTGTTCTATGAAGATATTGTTTTGGTGCTTCGAACGAATAAGTAGAGGAAGAAGATAACCAAGAAAGTTGTTCTCCAGGAGGGTCTATCAGTAGAAAAAAAATCAGGCAGAGGCAAGGACAGAAGCAGGCCTAGGGGATGGTTAAAGTCCAAAAAAAAGGCAATAGAGAGGTTAAGTGCTACAAGTGTGGTGAGATATGATATTTCAAGAGGGACTGTTCTAAGTGAAAAAATCAGAAAGGAGAAAAGGGAGAATCTGAATCACTAAGTATATTTGCTAACAAGGAGATGAAGGATGATCTTTTGGTGGTATCAGATGGTCACAGGCACAACACAAAGATGTGAATCCTGGATTCAGCTTGTTCTCATCATTACACTACAATTGGTCGTGGTTTACCACTTACGCAGAGGTTGATAAGAGGAGTTTGACTTCTTGAAAATGATCACCCTTGCAAAGTGGCAGGGATTGGTATAATGAGGATAAGAATGTTTGATGGCATGGTGCGCACTCTTACCAGCGTAAAGCATGTCCTAGAGCTCAAGAAGAATCTGGTGTCACTGGGGTAACTGGAGCGGACTGGATACAGCTTCAACAGTCATACCAGGAGTAAAGTTTTGAATATCTCCAATGGAGCTATGATGGTGATCAGAGGGAGAAGGCCAGAGAATAACCTATACATGATGGAGAGTTCTATGGTGACCGAAAGATCTGAGGTAGCAGTTATGGAATAGGATTTTTGGAATGTGTACATAATGTGACATTATCGTCTTGGCCACATAGAAGACAAGGGGATGAAAGAACTGAACAAGAAGGGACTGCTTCCAGATATAAGTAGAATTATGAAGATATGTGAGCCATGTCAGATGGGAAAGCAGAAAAGAGTGCATTTCTTAGTCAATATAACTAGGAGTGTAGAACTCCTGGAGCTAGTACACGGATGTTTGGGGACCAGCCCCAATTTTTACAAGGAATGGGACCAGATACTTCTTGATCCTGATAGATGATTTCTTAAGAAAGTTATGGTTTTACTTCATAAAGGAGAAATCAGAGATTTTTATCAAGTTCAAAATATAGAAGGCCGAGGTGGAGAAGGAGCAGGAAAAGAGTGTGAAGTGTCTGAGGTCAGATAATGGCGAAAAATACATCAACCGAGAGTTTGAGTTTTTATAAGAATTGGGGTATTAAAAGGCACTTTTTAGAGATGAAAACTCCTCAACAGAATGGGATGGCTGAGAGGATGAACAACACACTGTTGGAAAAGGCAAGATGCTTGAAGCTGTAGACAGGGCTTCCAAAGATATTCTGAGTTGATGCAGTAAATGCAACGGCTACTTGGTCAATCGGTCATCGCACACCAGATTGGATGAGGATATTCCAGAGAAGATATGGTCTAAAGAAAAAACAAGCATAAACCATCTGAGGGTGTTTGGATGCACAGTATATGTGCATGTTAGTGCTGGAGAGCAAAGCAAGTTAGATGCCAGGTCAAAGAAAATGATGTTTCTAGGCTATCCACGTGGAATCATGAAGTATTGACTGTGGAACCCCTTGGAGAAGAAGAAGGTTGTCATCAGTAGGGATGTAACCTTTGATGAGAGCTCGATCCTTCAGAGAAGAGATAGCATAAAAGCATAGCAGAAGCCGCAGGAGGTATAACAAGGCAGCACTAGTCAGATGACCTTCTACACAGTCGTACAATTTGCTAATGGATCAGAAGGATTTGAGATTCAGATGAAGAGAACCGACAAATGAGACAAAAGTTAGGGAGTTTAGCAGGATGCAGCTGGGCAAAGGATTGATACTGGGATCACACTGCATAGGCTCAGAAGGGACGTACGATTACTAGTTCGATACGGCTTTGAAGATTCAATGTCATATACCTAGTGACAACAAATGGAGACCCCTACACCTATGAGGAGGCTGTGAAGAGTTAGAACAACGATAGATGTGTTTAGGTTATGGCAGAAAAGATGCAGTTTCTTCACAAGAACGACATGTGGCAGTTGATCCAGTTGCCACAAGGAAAGAAACTCATTAGCTGCAAATAGGTTTATCAGCGCAAAAAAGGGCCTTCAAAGAAGAAAGACATCAACTACAGTAAGATATTTTCTCTAGTTATCAGCACACTTCTATTAAATTATTGCTTAGTATTGTAGCAGCTCAGTAGTTGAAGTTAGAGTAGCCACTGTTTATCATTAACATAAGGGCCAATCATAAACATGTAAGAAAAACATTGTTGGCTCTTGCACATGCCAATAAGGGTCATAATAAGCTTTTGCACATGCAAACAGATGTTAATGCACCCCATGTGCAAGCTGAACAGAGTTAGCAGCTGGGCACTATGAGATAGGGCCATTGCATTCAATGCCTAGCTTGTGACATGCTTGGATCGAATAGCATAGAGCATGTATAGGGTACAACCTAGACCTAGACCACCCTGTATGCGTCCTTCAGTTAGTACCATGCATTAAAAGGTCCCTATGCTATCCTTCTTGACTATTGCAAGGGAAAGAATATTTTGAAGAGGATAGCATAGGGAAAGATTAATATTTTTAAGAGGAGCTCTATCTTCTTTTTTATATATTTGAAATGGAGCTAAATTGTTAGGTTAGAGAACCTGTCGCTTGGAGGTTAATCTCTTCTCATAAGGAACCTTATGCCATTCTGTTTTGACGTTAAATACCACTAAGTTAAGCAACAAGCTAGCCTTTATTAGGAGTTAACACATCTTCGAACCTATGGTATTGGGATGCATTCATTTCTGAAGCTCCTCGGAAACTCGTGCCCACATCCACTTCCCAAGTGTTTCTTTATTTAATTTATTATTTTTTTTAAAAGAGATTCCCCATCCCCATACCTTACCCGCCTCTAGTAACTAAGGTGTAGCTAAGCCCTGTTGAAGAACTTGAGGATGAATGACATTAGGAACCCAGAGAAGGACATAGTGGTGGCCCATATGAGGATGATGCACCAAGATTTCATAGGTTTTTTTTTCTGCTATGATTTTTGCAATAATGCTAGTCTGTGAAACAACTACTTGATGATGTTTAACATATGATGCAGACAATAGAGATACAGCTAAGATTTTCCTCAAACAACAGTAATGACACAAGATCCAAGGAATGGATGAACATTGAAGGATCATAGTTGCTTCTTGTATGCTGAAAGCTTTCAGCATATTTGCCATAGCCCATATGATGTGCAGGAACACAAAGGCCTAAAAGAACGCACAGTAGCAACGTGTGTCACAAAGCTTTTCCGAAAAGGTAAATTTGAAAGGAATCGAGTCCTTTTTTTTCCCTTCAAACGCCGACAGGAAAAAAAAAAAAAAATTTCTTGATAATTTTGCCCAACAATAAAATCAACACAAAAAAACTCAGCATCCGATCTGAATAAATCAATCCGTGGTTGGGGCAGCGAAAATAATATTTTGTCTACTTATCAGTTTGCAAAGATAAAACCAGTCTATTATACAGTGGATGATATGATTTAAGAAGTTTATGATCAGGAATTCAAGAAACTGACGGATGAGCAGTCAAATGAAAGGATTCATCTCGACAGTGGGCCCTCGATGTCTCCCTGATTAGCAGCATTCATAAAACAACAACTTATTGGAACCAATTAGCAGCCATCATCAACAAAAATAAGAGAGATGAAAGCTCCATTGGAGAAAGAGAAAGACGAGAGATGAAAGAAAACCCTTAAAAAAAAAAAAAGAAACCCTCGAATCCTTTAGCAGCTAGAATTTTCCCACATGGAAGCCCACACAAACAGCTGCAAGATGCCTCCCAGACCAAATGACCCAACTAGGGCTGGAAGCACTGTTCATGAACTCAGAAAAATGTTAGAACGACGGAAGAAAAAGCAACAGCCGGCCCCAAGAAAGATCCTTTTGATTAACCCTCCAGATCAAAATTAATATAAAAATCGACAGAAAACACAGTAATCAAAGCTCCATTTCGGCATCATTGGAATGTGATCGGATTGAGATCAAAGTAACCGATGGAAAAAAAGTAAGAAAACATCCAAAAATCAGATGAATTAAAGAAAGAAAATTCCATCCGTTAATTCCAAATCCATCGATCTCCATATACCAAGAAGAGGGCAAAAGAATCGTACCTGGTGGGATGAAGAAAGAGAAAAAGAGAGAGAGAGAGAGAGAGAGAGAGACTAGAATCGATGCCTTGGGACTTCCCTTCTTGGAGCTGCCTTTCCTCTGCCCTGGCGTTTGCCTTAAAAGCTCTCGCTTTCGCCTCTCTTCACGCTTGTTTAAATTGAAGAAGACCTTGGACTCTTCTTCTTGGTGGTGGCCGGTGAGTGGGAGGGAAAAAGGATTTAATAAATGAGAAATGATAACGGAAAGTATTTTTTTACCATTTTATTTAGTCCAGACGACGATTGTGGATGAGATTTGTTTCAATAAAGCTTTACTTTATTTTAAGAATCTTTATCATTTTATTCTGCAGAGAAAAGCTGCACCAACCTCGTCGAGCATCCGTGATGCTGACATGGCGATCTGTGATACAAGAACTTCTGCACATGGCCCACTGTTGCAGTGCCACGTGGCATGACAACCAATTGTGCCAACGAGTTGGCGTCCCTTGGCATTGATATATATATATTTTACATTATTATTATTATTTTTTTTTTTGTTTACATGAAAAGGAAAGGAGGGCTTTGCTGTTCCCGGCTTTGTTCTCTGTTAGAATATGTTTCATATATGAAAGATTTGTGTAGCCATTTTCTTCTCGAAGATGAGTAGTCAACATGATATGAAAGAAAAAAGAGGGCTTTGTCAATCCATAGTTAGGTTTCATGTGGTTTTATTTTCATCAAGATATATTTTATGCATGATGCAAGATTTATGCAGTCGTTTCTCATTCGCAGGAGTAAGTCAATCTGATCCCATCTAGATGCCTGTAATCAGAACAGAAAGACTTATACCAATAGTCAGAACAAAAGACTAAAAAATTAATCTGACCCCGTTTAGATGCTAAAAGTCAGAATAAAAATACTAAAAAAAACTTTAGCCCCTTCAATACATGCATTTCATGCCTCAAAAAATTAATTTTAAAATTATTTAAGTTAGCTATAATTTTATTTCTTAAATTTGAGACACCGTGAATGTGTGAAGGAACCCAACCATTGGGCTACCGCTGAGCGGTATATTTCACATTAATTACATTGCCGTGGGAGAAACGATCGGCCGCTAGTCAACCGTAGTGCTCGCGTGCAATAACTTTTCGCATTAAATTTCGGCCTTCGAGTCATATTAAATTCCCCAAATCTTCTACTATTACGCTTTAATTCCTTACTTTAAAGAATATTATAACCCTAACCGACAACTCGTTCCAATGTGAACATAGAAACATAACCATTATAATTGATGCACATTAAAAATATAATATTTTTAAATATAAATAATTAAATCATAACAATCAAAACTTAGAAATGAAAATAAATTTTTAGTGATGATTTGAGAACCAAAAGCATGTCTTTTTACGTAATTCTTTTGGAATGTATCATTTTGCCTCGTGTGGTGGAGCTTGAATCATGTATCACGTTTATAATAATAGAAACCTATTGTCTTATTCATCAAAATTTATTTAAAATAATTGTTAGTCAATAATTATGTCACATGGTATGAGATCAAGTACAAATTGAATAAATTAGTTCCCTCTCTCTTTAAATTAATTTTTTGAGAGGTGCTTGCTTTACCCTTATTCTCCTTCTTTCATGCTCGGTAGAGCTTGTGGCAAGACCACAGTTGACCACAATGCCCTATCTCATGCTCTCCATCCCTACCAATTTGATGGAGTACAGTAATGTCAAGCTCTAAATTTTGGATCAAGCCTTTTATTATTCTTATTTTATTCTAATTTTTTAATGATATAATCATGATCAAATTGATGGGTGCTTTACAATGAATGTGATTAAATGTACTATTGGAACATAATATATAGAAACTCAACTATGATGTTGTAATATTAGTGGTTTTATAAATAATTTATGATTTACTTGCTGAAGCTCATTCGATCACTTGAATGCTATATTGCTAATTATTTTTATTTAATTTATTTTTTCTCTTCTATTTGACTGCATAATATCATTCTATGATAAAATTATATATTATATATAAATATAGGCTAAAATGTACTTTTAGCTCTCAAACTTTCAATTAAAATTTATTTTATTTCTCTAATTTTTAATTACTATAATTTAATTCTTTATATTTTAATAATATTTTATTTTTGACATCCATAATGACGTATTAATAGTACAAAAAAGATCAAACACATAATATTTTAAAAACAGAAAGAATTATTATATAATATTAATTAATTATTTAAGTATCAAAATGAATTTTGTGGATCACAAATTCATTTTCGTCTAAAACCTATAATTATATTTATAAACCTAATGATTTTAATCCTTTTTTTCATAATTAATAATTAACATATATATTTATTATATCATCATAGTTGTCATATTTGTGATACTGACAGTTTCTTTTTCCGGTCCATTCAAGGGTCCGCTTTCAAAAAAAAACATGGTCTTGGGCCATGGACGGCCCAAATTAAATGTCATTGTTTCGAGAAAAAGAAAAAGTCAATTGAAATTTCAGTTGAATGGAGAGCCACAATGGAGACAAAATTTTTGCGTCGAGTCTAAAACCATTGGCATAGATGGGAATTGTTTTGCCGTTGTATCTCCTTGGATGTCAAATTTTGAAGGATAAACGGAAACGGGAACCAATAGCATGCTCACAGGAAGGTTAAGGAATCACGAGCTCACTGCGCATACTTTTTTTTTATTTTTTTATTTTTTTAAAAAATTATTTAAACTTTTTTTTTTTTTTAACCTTCTTTTATCTCCCTTCTTTTCCTCTCTTCTAGCTTTGCCCATCACCTTTCTTTTTCAGCACCATATTTTTTTTCTTGGCCTCATTTCTCCTCATATTCTTCAAATAGAACCGAATAAAATCTCTCTACTCGATTCTATTTAATTGAACAAAAATCATTCTATTTAATTTTTTTTAAATATAGAGTAGCGTGTAATGAGTAATTTGGGGGGAGCAAATAGAAATTTTCAAAGCCATGCCCCTTCCGCGGGGCAAAACAAAAGCTGACGACGACCGAGAACGCACCTCCGGTGGTACCTTCTTCTAGAAGTTTGAAAGATCTAACCCGTGACATTTTGTGCAGCCCTCTTTGAAAGCACAAAAAACGACTATAAAACTTTCCATTCAATTCAATGCTAGATTCTCGTATGTGGAAAGGCGACAAGTTGTTTGGTTCTTCCACATCTCACGTTCTCCTCCTGACAAACAGTTCCACTCCTGTAGAGAGATGGACGCATGGGACGAATATGTCCCTGCCTTGCAACCCATACCACCTTTAAAGGGGTGGGGAGTTTCCATATCTTTTCGTGGGTAAACTTAAATCGTCAATCTATGTCTTATAATCTTATTTTTTACATCAAATAAATTAAATTAATTTTTAAAAAATAATATAAAAATACAGCACCTCATATAACATCAAATAAGCTAAGTGTCTCATATACCATTAAATAAACTAAGTAAATAAAGATATTGTATTGTTGCGTTATCACTAGCTTTGATATCATTTGTTATGACTAAAAATGCATAGAAAATAAAAAATACAAGAGGGTAAAACAAATCAAAAGAACATGAAGGATTTAACATGATTCATTGCTTATATTCATAGGCAAAGAAGAGCAGAAAAAAATCATTATCAATGTCTAGAGACTATAAGGATATTTCTTACCAAATTCTGAAATTATAATGATCATTTCTTCATCAGAAACTCTTTCACAAATCTCTAGACCTGCTTGAACTCAACGGAATCATCTCTTAAACTCTTACTATAATGCTCTGCATTAACAAGGCACTTTAGGGCCTAAGTCATGAGGCTTAGGTTTGAGCCATCTTGAAAGGTAGGGTTACATGTACTTATATAGAAGAAGGATATACGATGTATTCTATGTGATGCTGCCAAGTCATTTGTGATGAGCGCCGGGTGTGCTGAGATCTCCGGGGGCCTCCGAAGAGATGGAAAGGTTGCCTTCTTCCTCCAAAAACCTGTAAGAAGTTCGGGCCGGTGGTTCGGCGAGGATCCTCCGACGCTCAAGTTAGTGAGCTTGTAGAACAAAATATGTTGTATGAGTCTTTCTAAGAGAAGAAGAGGATCCCCTGCCCTGAGCTCCGGGTCTTCCTTTTATACCTCGTTCCGTTGGAACCGTTGAATCTTTCTTGTTAGGATGAGCTCCGCGAACGGTAGGTGGGTGAGCCGTTGCTGAATGGACGCCGTGTATGTCGGCAACTGCGGGGCGTGTTAGCATTTGCCCATATTTCGGCGAGCGAGATATGCGGTAGTGGATGCCTCGAATCCAGGGTCCGATATCCAAGGTTGGCTTTACTATGCAAGGAAAGCACACAACACAAAAGTTAAAGCCAAGCCGGAGAGCTGGAGGCTGGAGGCCGGAGTCGGAGCTGGAACCAGAGGCCAAAGCCGAGGCCGAGCTGGAGACCGGAGCCAGAGCCAGAGGCCGAAGCTGGAGTCGGAGCCGGAGGCCGGAGCTGGAACCAGAGGCCAAAGCTGGAGGCCGGAGCTGGAGGCCGGAGCCAGAGTCAAAGGCCAAAGCTGGAGGCCGGAGCTAGAACCAGAGGCTGAAGCTGGATGCCGGAGCTGGAGGCCGAAGCCAGAGCCAGAGGTCGGGGCCGAAGATGGAGGCCAGAGCCGGAGCCAGAGGACGAAGCTAGAGGCCAGAGCTGGAGATCGGAGCCAGAGCCAGAGGCCGAAGCTGGAGGCCGGAGTTGGAGGCCGGAGCCAGAGGCAGAGGTCGAGGCCAAAGCTGGAGGCCGGGGTCGGAGCCAGAGGCCGAAGCTGGAGGCCGTAGCCGAGGCCGGAGTTGAAACCAGAGGCCGAAGCTGGAGGTCGGGGCCGGAGCCAGAGGCCAAAGCTGGAGGCCAGAGCCAAAGCCAGAGGCCGAGCTGAAGGGGCCGAGGCGAGAGTGCCGACGTCCCAAAAATAAGTTATCTCATCATTTGATTCGGGAATTGCGCAGGGCGTTATGATGCCGCCCAAAGGAGATGATCAACCATATCAAATGCCCCGCACCTGAGATGGGTGGGCGTACAGTTGCCAGCGAAAGGGGTGTTAATATCCATCAGGTGGCTGATCTCCGTGCCATTATTTCATCCGTTCAGGCTGTTGGGATTGGGGAAGATTTTTCTCGGGCGGAGTTGTAAAAAGGTGAGCGTCATTATTGCGGTAATGTCACCGCCACCTTTTTATTGGTGGTGTTTTTCGTGTTTCTCGCGCCGAGCGGCTGCCGAAGCGTTTCCAGTAGAAAGCGGACACATGGCCAGATTGGACAACCACGGGATGATTTGAAATGGGGTTATAAAAGGAAAAGATCATCCTTATCCCCCAATCTTCACCTTTTTTTGCGTTACAACTTCCTACTTGAATCCACAAGCGTCCGTTCATCTCCTGTTTCTGTCCCCCCCCCCCCCCCCCGTGCTCTTTCTCCTTCCATCCCGGTTCGAGCTTTTCAGGTTAGTTCCCATGGCTTCTTACCTTCTTGCTCTATTTCTGATTTTGGGGATCGTTCCCCGTTCCTTCCCAACCTTCTGCTTCCTCACCGACTCAGTGGACCACTTCATCTTCCGACCACGTTTCCTTAGAATGGCGGCGAACGATCGGACATCCCGTAGCTGGGAACTGTCCAGCCGTCGGACGGGCCCTACCCGGCGCCGTCCGACCATCGCCGGTCCGTCTAGCGCTGTCAAGGAGTCCCCTGAATGGACTGCCTCCACCATGTCTGCTCAAGACATAGTGAACCTCGGAGCCAAGTACAATTTCCCTCCTAACATGCGTCTGTCCTACCCCGCTCCTAATGATAGGGTAACCTCTTCCCATCCCAGAAGGGTTGCCTTGTATGGAGCTTTCTTTAAGGCGGAACTTCGATTACCCATCCACCCTTTCATCCTCAACCTTCTAGATATATATTCTTTAACACCCCCCCAGTTAGTCCCTAACTCCATCCGAACCATTGTTGGTTTTATGATTCTTTGTCACCTTCAAGGTATAGAAGCTAGCATCTCTTATTCCGTAGTTTCTATACCCTCCGCAAGCAAGCGGGTTGGTGGTCCTTTACCCCTAGACCCACTAGGATTCTTAAATTGTATCTTCCCACCTCGATCAAAGGGTGGAAAGATAAGTTCTTTTTTGCCAATGTCGAGGGGGTGAGCGGAAACTAGGAACACCAAATACCGATGCCAATAGGGATTCTTTCCATCCTCCTGAGGGATCGAATGCATTTGGGCAGCTTTTGACTGCCGATATCCCTCGGTGTAATCAGCTCCTGACTGAAGAAAACCTCCGTCTCGCCGGCCTTATTCCATCCAGCGGTGAGCAGTTGATTACTCACCTCTTTCCTCTCTTCCTTTTTTTTTTTTTTTTTAACACTTCTTTTCCACTTTTAATACATGAATGGTTCCATCACTTCGTGAGATAAAGCAAGCTGTTACAAGGAAGAGGAAGGTCAAGGGGAATGGGGCCCCTGCCAAGTGGAAGGCCATCGCCAAGATTGCCAAAAGGACCGAAGCTGGAAAGGCCGAGGTTGGGGGGCCCTCGCATGGGCGCAAGGCGGCAAGAGTCCAAGCCGACGAAACAGTAAGGAGTGAAGCTATAAGGGCCAAGGCCGGTGAGGAATTAGGGCGGAGCGAGGTGGGAGAAAGGAATTTGCCCCATCGCCTTCACCAGCGCCACCCCCTCCTATTGTTCTGATCGACCTCTCTCCGGAGCGAGGTGTTGGAGTACCTCTGCCCAAGCTGTTGAAGCGGAGCCGGCCCATTCGACTACAAAGCCGATTCCAGAAGCCGCCCTACCTCCCCAAGGGGCGGCGGCCGAGGCGCCTCTACCATCAAAGGTGCCGAAGGGAGTAGAATCGGAGGCTGAGTCCTCCTCCATAGCCATCAAGTCAGCGGAGGGGAACAACGTCGATCCTTCTTTCCAATCGATTTTGACGCGCTATAGTCGCTGGGCTGAGTGGACACTAGACCAGGCGTCCGTGCCTGAGCTGTAGGGATTTCTTCGACATCAAGGGAAGGCCACATTCTTCGAGAGGCGTCTATGGCACATCTTTGGGTAAGCATTGTTCTATTCTCGATTTTTTTTAATATTTTCTTCGTCTAACCTAGACATTCTGCCCATGCATTGAATTCTATGACTGCCATGAGGGGCCTCTGGGCCCAGGCGAAGCTGCTATCGATCAATCGATAGAGGAAATGCAAGCACTCCGGGCTAGGGCAGAGAGGGTGGAGATGGCCCTGGAGGATACCCGAGCAGAGACTGCTCGGGCGCTAAAGGCTGAAGCCAAAGCCATCCGGCTAAGAGCAGAGAAGGCAGAAGAGGTGCTGGAAGTTGCCCAACGTCAAGCGGCCAATGAGCTGGATAATGCTCAAGTGGCCGAAGAGAAACAAAGAATGGCAGAGGAGAAATTGGAGGTGGTAGAGTCGGAAGTGTACATGTTGAAGAACCAATTACACTCCGCCACCATTGAAATAGGTGTGGCCAAGGAAAGAGCTGAGAACGCAGAGGAGATCGCTCACCAGTCTGATGCCAAGATTGCAGACCTGAAGGTGGCATGACCGAAGCCGAAAAGAACACCGCGAAGCCGAGAAAAAGATCGGAGGCCGAGAAGAAGTTCGCGAGGCCAAG
This sequence comes from Calamus simplicifolius, assembly GCA_900491605.1. Taxonomy (NCBI): domain Eukaryota; kingdom Viridiplantae; phylum Streptophyta; class Magnoliopsida; order Arecales; family Arecaceae; genus Calamus; species Calamus simplicifolius. Next base: position 139,119 of record UESW01001740.1, on the reverse strand, counting down.
CAGAAAGCCTTCGAGGCGAGAAGCGAGCCACTAAGGCCGTAGAGGACTTCAGGAAGTCTAGTGCCTTTAGCAAGGAATTGGCCGAGTCGACGGCATTTGTATACGAAGGCGGCTTCTAGGACTGCAAGGAGAAAATCCAAAAGCTCTACGGCCTCGAAGGGATTGAGGGTTGGAGCCAGACGAAGTCCCCGAGGATGACAACTTAGATCCGAGTGATCCCTAGTTTCTTTCACTTTCATTGTATTGCATCAAGTCGATTCAAATCAGCGATTTTGTAAACTTTGGCTATTAATGAATCCCTTGACCCGTAACGCTTATGTCTTGGATCATAGTCGGGTCTTCTAGTGTATGAGTTGAAGAAAACCAAAAACCTATGGCCAAAGAACTACAATACGATTCTTTGTCCAGGGACATGGTTAGAAAATCAATTAGAGAGCTGATGTGGGATCAGTCTTAGTTGATGACACGAAGGTCGAACAAGCACTAGTGTAGGGCCACACTCGTGCTGATGTGGAGTCGCTAAATACCAACGCGAGGTTGAGTAGAGCATCGACGCGAAGCGGTCTAGAGTGCCGATGCGGAGCCGGGCTTAAAGTACCGAGCGGAGCCGGGCTTTAAGAGTGCGAGCCGGGCTTTTAGTGTGCCGATGCGAAGCCGGGCTTTTGTGTGCCGACACGAAGCCGGGCTTAGAGTGCTGATGCGGACCTGGGCTTTTAGTGCCGACGCGGAGCCAGGCTTAGAGTGCCGTCGCGGAGCCGGGCTTTGAGTGCCGATGCGGAGCCGGGCTTTGAGTGCCGATGCGGAGCCAGGCTTAGAGTGCCGATGCGGAGCTGGGCTTTTAGTGCCGATGTGGAGCTGGGCTTAGAGTGCCGACGCAGAGCCGGGCTTAGAGTGCCGATGCGGAGCCGGGCTTAGAGTGCCGACGCGGAGTCGGGTTTTGAGTGCCGACGCAGAGCCGGGCTTAGAGTGCCGACGCAGAGCCGGGCTTTTAGTGCCGACGCAGAGCCGGGCTTACAGTGCCATTGCGGAGCCGGCTTTTAGTGCCGATGCGGAGCCAGCTTAGAGTGCCAACGCGGAGCCGGGCTTAGAGTGAGAAGTAAGATCATTCAAAAATAGCAATGAGAATATTTTGAATGGCACTCTAGCAAGCAGGTTCAAGCTAAGGGAGTTAGCAAATTACTGATAATACCGACGTAGGCTGTCTGCGTTCCAAGTGCGGGGGAGAGGTTTCCCGTCTAGCCCCTCAACTTTGTATGCTCCATGATGAAGCACCTCCGTGACACGATAGGGTCCTTTCCATTTTGGTGCTAGCTTTCCTCCTTCCGTCGGCTTCGATATTTCAGCTCGTCGCAGGACTAAGTCTCCAGGGCGGAATGTCTTAGACCGTACCCGGGCATTGTAGTATTTGGTCGCCCGCTGATGGAAGGCCGCCATGCGGAGCCGCACTTGGTTCGCAATTTTTCCACTAAGTCGAGGTCGGCCCGTAGTTGACTGGGGTTTTCCTCTTCGCTGTATAACTTTGTCTGGGGGCTTGGGACACCTATCTCCACAGGAATGACGGCTTCGGATCCAAAAATCAGACCGAAAGGAGTTTCTCCGGTGGGTGTTCGTGGTGTTGTGTGGTAGGCCCACAGTACACTGGGGAGCTCTTCCACTCATCCTTTACAGTCATCTAGCCGGGCCCTAAGTCCTTGGAGAATAATGCGATTGGTCACCTCGGTTGTGCCATTGGTTTGAGGGTGCCCCACAGAGGTGAACCATTGATGAGTACCCAGCCCGGTGCAGAACTCCCGGAAGGCAGCGTTGTCAAACTGTCGGCCATTGTCAGTGACGAGGGTGTGCGGCAACCCGAATCGGCACACTACAGACTTCCAAAAGGAGTTCTCACCTTGCCCTCGGTGATCTTGGCGAGTGCTTCGGCCTCAATCCACTTGGTGAAATGGTCGACGGCTACCAATAGGAATTTATGTTGATCGGAAGCTGGAGGGAATGGTCCCAGGATGTCCATACCCCACTGGGCGAAGGGCCATGGTGCGGCCAGAGGGGGTCAGCTGGGACATTGGTTGGCGTTGAATATTGGCATGGCGCTGGCAACTGTCGCATCTCTTGACAAGCTCGGATGCATCCTCCTTCATTGTTAGCCAATAATATCTTTGTCGCAGGGCTTTGTATGCCAGAGCTCTGCCCCCCAAATGACTTCGCATATGCCTTCATGTATTTTCCACAGGATGTAATCCGCCTCTGTGGGGCCAACACACATGAGGATCGGGTATGAGAACGACCTTCGATAGAGTTTTCCTTCCATTATAAAAAACTTCGGGATCCATCTTTTGAGCTGCCTGGCCTCGGACGGGTCTTCGGGGAGGGTACCGTTAGTAAGGTACTGGACATAAGCGTCCATCCAGGAAGGCTCTTGCTCAACTGGTAGGGCTTCTTCTATTGCTTCAGTACTTGGGGCTTCCAAATGCTCTATGTAAGCTCTTCCCAACATCCCATCAGCTGAGGTGGCGAGATGGGACAAGGCATCGGCTCTAGCATTCTCCCCTCGAGGAATGTAGCTGACATTGAAGTAGGTTAAGAGAGAAGCTTGCGACTGCACCATGCTCAGTAGCGGGACATGATAGGATCCTGTGCTTCATACTCCCCTGTGATTTGGCTAGTGACCAGCTCGAGTCAGTGAATGCCCTAAGGCGCTTCACCCCGAGCTCCCGGGCCAATCTTATTCCAGACAGTAGGGCTTCATACTCCGCCTAATTGTTGGTGGCTAGAAAGAAAAAACGGAGTGCGCACTCGGTTACAACTCCGTCCGAGTTGGCCAAGATGAGGCCCGCTCCACTCCCTTGAGAATTTGATGCTCCGTCCACATGAAGGATCCATTTATCCTCTTCGGCTCCAGGGTTGAGTGGTTTGCAGGGGCTTCTTTGGGTTGCTCCTCACCCAGGTGCATTCGACCAAGAAATCTGCCAGGACCTGGGATTTCATGGCTGATCAGGGATGAAAAGATAGGTCAAATTCTTCAGCTTGAGCGCCCACTTCGCCAGTCGGCCCGAGGTGTCGGGTGAGCGAGAATCGCCTTGAGAGGTTGGTCCGTGACCACTACGATCGGATGAGCTTGAAAATACGGTCGGAGGCACTGGGCGGACACGATCAGTGCGAAGATAATCTTCTCAATCTTTGAGTACCTGGTCTCCGCATTGGAGCACCTTGCTAGTGTAATACATCGGCTTTTGTGTGCCATTGTGTCTATGCAAACCAGCACAGAACTGACAGCTTCGGAAGAAGCGCGAGGTATAGAAGGAGTTCTTCTCCACCCATTGGCATGGACAGCAGTGGCGGGGTGGATAGGAATTCTTTCAGTCTCTCGAAGGCCTTCTGACACTTTCGTCCATTCAAATCCATTGGCCCTGTGGAGCACCTTGAAGAAAGGCAAGCACCTCTCAGTGGACTTGGACAGAAAACGGCTCAAGGCCGCCACCCTTCCTGTCAGGCGCTGCACTTCCTTCTTGTTGGTGGGAGACCTCATGTCCAAGATGGCTTGAACTTTATTAGGGTTCGCCTCGATTCCTCGTCGGGTTACCATGAAACCCAAGAATTTTTTGGCTGTCACCCCAAAGGCGCATTTGCGTGGGTTCAGCCTCATCTGGTATTGGCGAAGTTGTCGAAGGTCTTTGTTAGGTCGGCGATATGGCTGGTGCGTGGACACTTTTTGTCAGCATGTCGTCCATGTACACTTCCATGTTGCGTCCTATTTGGTCTTCGAAGACTTTGTTCATTATCCTTTGGTAAGTGGCCCTGCGTTCTTTAGCCCGAACGACATTACCTTGTAGTAGTACAATCCCTTCTCAGTTATGAAGGAGGTAGCTTCCTCATCCACCGGGTTCATCCTGATTTGGTTGTACCTGAAGAAGGCGTCCATGAAACTAAGGGTCTCATGGCCGGATGTAGCGTCCACTAGTTGATCGATCCGAGGAACGGGAAGCTGTTCTTGGGGCATGCTTTGTTGAGGTCGGTGAAGTCTACGCACATCATCCAGCTCCCATTAGTCTTATGGACCATCACAACGTTAGCCAACCATTCAGGATACTGAACTTCCGAATGTGGTATGCAGCCATTAGCTTACGGACTTCCTCATCGATAGCTTTCTGTCTATCCAAAGCAAAGCTCCTTTTCTTCTGTCGGACCGGCTGACACTCTGGCTTGAGGTTGAGTCGATGGGTGATCATCTCCTCAGGGATGCCTGGCATGTCTGATGACGACCATGCAAAGATGTCGCATTGGCACGCATGAAGGTGAGGAGCCGATCGCGTGCCTCTTCCGAGCAGCGCTCCAACCTGGACGGTCCTCGTCGGATCCTCTCCCAAGGGAAAGGCCAGAGGTGCTCGCTGGCTCTCCTCTCCTCCCCAATTCTTGGGTGTCAAGTGGCTCAGAGGCTACTGCCGACACCGCCTCCAGTGGACTGGGGGATAAGTGGCAGCAAAGCGGTGGCGGGCTTTGCTCTCCCTTCATTTCTCCGACCCCTTCATCGGTGGGAAACCTCACGAACAATCTCTTGGTGGAGATGACGCATCCAGCAAATTCAAGCCCGGCCTTCCCATGATAGCGTTGTAAGCAACGAGACCCGAACCACTAGAAAATTTATGACTATCGTACTTTAACGCGGTGGAGTCCCAGCCATGACAGGGAGGGCGATCTCCCCTTCGATGCTCAAGAATCTTCAGTAAAGCCCATCAAAGGCGTGGTGATGGGTCGAAGGGAGGAGTTTGACAGGTTCATCCGAACAAAGGCCTCGTAGCTCAAAACATCCACAGAACTTCTACTATCCACTAAAATTCTTTTTACAGGATGTTTGGCTATGGTCATGGACACGACGACGCTGTCATCATGTTTATTAACTACCCCATCTAATTCCTTCCTAAAGAAAGGAATTATAGAATCTACCTCCTCTCGCCGTCTTTTTGAGCTGCTGCCTGCCCCCAGGAAATCATGGCTATTGTCTTTTTCGTAGGGGCATTGTCGACGCCGATCTGAAGCGCAGGAGGCACCGATGAACCCTGAGCAGAAGGTTTCCTCTTCGAACGAACTTGCCCAAGTGACCCTGCTGGACAAGCTCTTCAATGGCCTTCTTCAAATGGCGGCAGTCCTCAGTGTCATGACCGTAGTCTCGGTGATACCGGCAGTAAAGTTCTTTGCTGCGGGGGGTCCCTGACTTCATGGGAGGTGGACGTCGAAAGTAGGGCTCCTCCTTGATTTCTAGTAGAATGTGAGATATCGAGCCAGGAGGGGGGTGGACTGCTCCTTGGGAACAATCGTCTGAGGCGGTGGTCTGAGCGGTGGGGAGGCTCAGGCTTCCGGGATCGTGCTCCAGCAGGCTCGTGGATGCCGTTTTTTGCTGAACTTTTATCAGCCTCCCTCCTAGAAGAGTCCGCTTCATCGGCGCGAATGTACTTCTGCGCTCGGCTTAGAAACTCGGCGTAGGAACTAGGAGGCTTCTTATCCAAAATAGGCGAATCTAGTGCTGGTGATGTGCCCTAGGCCATCAGGATATTTGCTTTTATTTATGGTTTTATCTTTATTTAATAAACCATTTTATTTATCATGTTATTATTTATGCTCTTCTAATGTGATAAATAGGTTTCCTTGAATAGTTTATTCTTCCTTATATCATTAAAGTATGTGACTTTAATAGTGAAACTATAAGGTGATAAGAATACTATTCTAAATTGTCCCGAATCATTCATTATATAGAACAATAATGAAGTAAGATTAGTATGTTGGTTGATTGATGATCACGTTTTACTGGTCATGGATATGAGATATCAAGTCAACATAGATACATGTAAGAGTACATTGTATTGGATCGACCCACCATAAGAATATCATATGGATTCTGTTATGAATACATCTCTTCATGATGTTATTATTTTAGTCCTTTGACCTGATGACACCATGGATTCCTACATAGTGAATTTCATGTTTTGATACGGCTCTTCATCATCTTTAACCAGATGATCATAAGACTGTGATTGGATATGAAATAAACTACGTTGAGGGATATGAGTGTTCGTGAAGGAATTTGTCCCTCTCATTAATTTGAGAGAGATATTTTGGGCCCTTTTGAAGAGTGAGACTGAGAAAAGTACATGGCCATGCCCAAATGAATTGATAAGAAGTTATCAGTAACATTTGGTTTATTCAGTCAAACTCTGGAATCAAGAAAAACTTGTGATTAAACAATCTATGAGAGATGTGATCTATGCCTCATACTTGATCACTAAATATCGTGTGACAAAGGGACTAGATAATTGACATCTACTAGGTAAAGTCGGATCGACGATCTTCACTCAATTTGGGTAGACATAATGTCTTGCTAGAGACCAATTATGTCTTGTAGGCCGAAAGGGTTTTAGTCCTACTGCCAACATTGAGTGAACCTACAGGGTCGCACACAAGGAATGATGCGTATGGGTTATAGGTTTAATTTGTATAAACCCAGTAGAAATAAATAATAATCTTCACTATTGTGTCCTTTTGGATTCCGAAACTTTAACATTAGATGTGCAGGGAATGAGAAGACGTGTCTTTTTGATTTCGAAACTCTTAACATTAGATGTGCAGAGAATGAGAAGACGTGTCTTTTAGATTCCGACATTAAGAGTCCTATTAATGAGAATATTCTATTTTGAATAGGATATTATCATTATAAATGGACATTGTTGCTTTGATCTAGATGCGACGATGCTTGCCGTCAACATGAGATGCGCAGAGAAACACTGCGCATCATAAAAATGAGAGTTTTAGTGAGATTATTTCTGAACTGATCTAGAAGAGTTCTAGAGAGTGCTAGCACACTGAGTCCCATTGCGAAGTGGTCATTCGTGTGGATACCGTAGAGGGAGTTATGGTTTCGCAGCGCCTAAAGATCTATCTCATCAAAAATAATTTTATTCACATAAGGTATGTTCTCATTCCCTAATCAATTTAATTGAACCACATGGATCCTTCTGGGGATTTAGGTTATTTTTCCGCTGCATATTTTTGGCATTAGACCCTAAATTCCCATCAGTGGTATTAATTGAACTACATGGATCCTTCTGGGATTTAGGTTATTTTTTGCTGCATATTTTTGGCATTAGACCCCTAAATTCCTATCAGTGGTATCAGAGCCAGACTTATGGATTCAATTAAATTAATCTCATCTGATTATATGGATGTGTGATGTACTGTTAAACGAGATTATTGTACATGTGATGTGAATAACTATACGTCTATGGAATTAATATGGTGATTTGTTTAATTGTTAAACAGTTCTAATATGATTAGAATCAAATAGATTTATTATGTTTAATTTGTTTGAATGCTGAAATAATCATCCGTCAAGGTGGGGTTGTCAATTAGATTGATAGTTGGGTTTTAACAAAGAAACCCTAATTTGCATGCATGACACAATCTCAAACCCTAATTTTGATAGTATTAGAACTGTACAAGAAAAAAGTTTTCTTGGATAGTTTTATGTATTATGCATGATGCATAGCATGTCCCTTTAGACTCATGTGATTGGCAGGTTTATTATGGTTTTGTTGATTACATTGGCCTGCATATCGATAATTTTATTGTAATTGGTTTATCGGCCTGTGTGTCGTTATCTTGATGTAATCTATTTATTTCACTAGCATAGAATGTAGATTTTCTTTTAATGTAAAATATGGAGGCCATTCATGTCAATCAAAAGAGATCATAGTGATGATGCTCCAAGCAAAAGGTTCATGTCATCAATGGTAGACCGAGCATATGGTTATGCTATGACATCGTAATAATGATTTACTTAGTTCATGGGCTATGCTATGACACATTTATGTTTTATATATACATGCATGAGATGTTATATAGATGATGTATGTGACTTTGGTCCTATAGAATAGTCATCATATACTTAAAACAATAAAGTCCCTCTATTAATATTAAGTCGTAAAATGCCTCCCATAGTTCGACACCTATCAAGGCTTTGATCGTCTAAATGTAGGTTCTGCCAAAGCAGGGTGCATTAGACCATCTTAGTTAGGTAGGGTGGATAAAAGTGCTATCCTTACGTCCAAATGGTTAGACTTAAATAGGCTATCAAAATGGTTTTGGGCCTATGGCATTAATGGGATTAGTATCCGGGACATGTGATGTCAATCCCATAGCAAGAGTTACATATGATGTAATTGGAAAGACGTTTCCTACCTAAATAACTGGACTTTAAGTGTCATGCCAAAGCTGACTTAAAGTTAGTAAATATGGATCTTAACTCACTAAGAAATATCGAAAGATTGAAAAAGTTTCCGAATTAACATTAGAGGGTTGTTAATTTGATAAAATAGTGAGAATAATTGAAATGGTTTAAATAAAGATATTAACTCGTAACTCTTTGTATGTAGATCATGACATCAAACAACATATCTAATCTTACTTTGCGATCGGTTCTCGAAAAAGAAAAATCGAATGGCACAAACTTCCTTGACTGGCATCGTAACTTAAGAATTGTTTTTAAGCAAGAAAGGAAGTTGTATGTCATAGACACTCCAATCCCAGCTGTACCTGCTGCTGATGCTCCAAGAGATGAAAGAAATGCTTACAATAAGCATAAAGATGACTCTTTGGATGTGACTTGCCTTATGCTTGCTAGCATGGACTCCGAGCTTCAGAAGCAAATGGAGGACATGAAGCATACAATATGATTGTACACCTCCAGGAAATGTTCCAAGAGCAAGCAAGACAAGAGAGGTTTGCAGTCACTAAGGCATTGAATGGATGCAAAATGATTCCAGGTAGCTCTGTGAGTACTCATGTGCTCAAGATGAAGAGTTACATTGATAGACTTGAAAAACTTGGTGCTCCACTTAGCAGGGAGTTGGCTACATATATGATCCTTGCCTCCTTGCCTCCCAACTATGACCAATTTGTGATGAATTACAATATGCACCAAATGGATAAGTCTATAATGGAGTTGCATGGATGCTCAAGAATGCTGAACAAAACATTAAGGCGACCAATAATGTTTTGATGGTTCAAACGGGAAAGGGCAAAAGGAGGAGTGGCAAGGACAAAGGCAAAGGCAAAGCAAAAGGTGAGACCAAAGCTAAAAGGCCTAAGCCCCAGCCCAAGCCGAAACAGCCCAAGGAAGGAGTTTGCTTCTTCTGCAATAAACCAGGTCATTGGAAAAGGAATTGCAAACTGTATTTGGAGGATCTAAAAAGAGGAAGGCTAATGAAGCCACAATCTTAGGTATTTATGTTATACAAGTCAATTTGTCTACTTCTACATCATGGGTATTAGATACCGGATGTGGATCTTACATTTGTGTAAATGTGCAGGGTCTCAGACAAAGTAGAAAATTGGCTCAAGGTGAAGTGGACCTACGAGTTGCAAATGGAGCAAGAGTTGCTGCATTATCTCTAGGATGTTATGAATTACCTTTACCTAGTGGACTTGTTTTGACTTTAAGCAATTGTTACTATGTGCCTGCTATGAGCAGTAACATTATTTCAGTTTCAAGTTTAGACAAAGATGGTTTTAAATTTATTATTGAGAATAATTCTATGTCCATCTATCATAGAGACATTTATTATGGTTTTGCTCAATTATTAAATGGGCTCTATGTTCTAAACTTTGATGAAACAAATTACAAGTCTGTTTATAACATTAATACTAAAAGGTTTAAATCAAACGATTTAAATCCTACCTATCTTTGGCATTGTCGCTTAGGCCATATAAATGAGAAGCGCATATCAAAACTTCATCAAAATGGGCTTTTACATTCATTTGATTTTGAATCATATGAATCATGCGAATCTTGTTTGATGGGTAAGATGACTAAGGCTCCTTTCATAGGACAAGATGAAAGAGCCACAGATTTATTGGCCCTTATACATACCGATGTATGTGGACCATTAAGTTCACCGCCAGAGGAGGTTATTTGTATTTCATCACTTTTACTGATGATTTCAGCAGGTATGGATATGTATACCTAATGAAACATAAATCCGAATCTTTTGAAATGTTCAAAATATTCAAAAATGAAGTACAAAATCAGCTTGGTAAAAATATTAAGATACTTCGATCAGATCGTGGTGGTGAATATTTAAGTCAAGAGTTTTCTGACCATCTTAAAGATTGTGGGATAATTTCACAATTGACTCCTCCAGGAACACCACAATGGAATGGTGTTTCTGAAAGGAGAAATCGAACTTTATTGGATATGGTTCGATCAATGATGAGTCAAATAGATCTTCCAATATCCTTCTGGGGATATGCCCTGGAAACTGCTACGTTCATATTGAATAGAGTTCCATCAAAATTGATTCAAAAGACACCATATGAGTTGTGGACTGGGAAACCTCCTAGTTTGTCTTTTCTAAAGATATGGGGTTGACACTTATGTCAAACGTCAATTGTCTGACAAATTAGCACCCAAATCAGATAAGTGCATATTTGTGGGATATCCTAAAGAAACAAAAGGATACTACTTTTACTACCCATCAGAGAACAAAGTGTTTGTTGCTCGTAATGGTCACTTTTTGGAAAGAGAATTTATTTCAACAGAACTAGTGGGAGTAAAATTCAACTCGAAGAAGTTCGAGAATCACAAATTTACATGGAACCGATGATGGATGTTCAATCCAACTCACAAGTAGTTGCTGAACCTGAACCACTAACACAAGGGCCACGTAGAACTGGTAGAATTCGTCACGAGCCTGAGAGATATGGTTTTCTCATTACTGACAATCATGATGTGATGCTCATAGATCAAAATGAGCCTACATGCTACCAAGAAGCTATGAAAGGCCCTGACTCTGAGAAATGGCTTATAGCCATGAAGTCTGAAATGCAATCCATGTATGATAATCAAGTATGACTTTGATTGATCCACCTAATGGTATTAAATCTATTGGGTGTAAATGGGTTTTTAAGAAGAAAACCGACATGAATGGCAATGTGCATACCTATAAAGCACGACTGGTTGCAAAAGGTTTCAAGCAAACATATGGTATAGACTATGATGAAACTTTCTCACCTGTAGTCATGCTTAAATCTATTAGAATTCTTCTTGCCATAGCTGCGTATTATGACTACGAAATATGGCAAATGGATGTTAAGACAGCATTTCTAAATGGAAATCTATTCAAGGATGTGTATATGACACAACCCGAAGGTTTTGTTAATCCAAAAGATTCACATAAGGTATGTAAACTCCAAAAATCCATTTATGGATTAAAGCAAGCATCTCGGAGTTGGAATCTTTATTTTGATGAAGCAATCAAAGAGTTTGGTTTCATTAAGAATGAAGATGAACCTTGTGTATACAAGAAGGTTAGTGGGAGCGCAATAGTTTTCATAGTACTCTATGTAGACGACATATTACTCATTGGAAACGATATTCCTACTTTGCAGAATGTGAAGACATGGTTAAGAAAATGTTTCTCAATGAAGGACTTAGGTGAAGCTGCCTATATCTTAGGGATTAAGATCTATAGAGATAGATCTAGAAGAACCATTAGCCTAAGTCAGAGTACATACATTGACAAGGTGCTAAAAAGGGATAGCATGGAGAATTTCAAGAGAGGATTCTTACCAATGTCACATGGAATTAAATTAAGTAAGACTCAATGTCCTGTTTCAAAGGAAGAACATGAACACATGAGCAAAATTCCATATGCTTCAGCGATTGGATCTATCATGTATGCCATGTTATCTTCTCGACCAGATGTCACTTATGCTTTAAGCATTACTAGTAGGTACTAGTCAGATCCAAGTGAAAGTCATTGGATTGCCATCAAGAACATTCTCAAATACTTGAGAAGAACTAAAGATGTGTTTTTGACATATGGAGGACTAGAAGGTGCACTTGTAGTAAATGGTTACACAGATGCTAGCTTCCAAACTGATTCAGATGATTTCCGATCATAGTCTGGTTATGTGTTTTGTTTGAATGAAGGTGCTGTCAGCTGGAAGAGTTCCAAACAAGACACCATTGCTGATTCTACTATAGAGGCTGAATATATTGTAGCATCGGATGCAGCTAAGGAAGCGGTTTGGATTAAGAAGTTCATTGGTGGTTTAGGAGTCGTTCCTGGCATTGCGGATCCAATGGACCTTTATTGTGAAAATAATGGGGCGATTGCACAGGCTAAGGAACCTAGATCACACCAACGATCCAAACACATACTCAGGCGTTACCATCGCATTCGAGAGATCATCGATAGAGGAGATGTTAAGATATGCAGAGTACCTACAAATGATAACATCGCAGATCCATTAACTAAGCCTCTTTCTCAATCTAAACATGATCAACATAATAGTGCATTAGGCATTAGATTTTTATCTTGTTAGGCCTAGTGCAAGTGGGAGATTGCTGGTGATGTGCCCTAGGCCATCAAAATATTTGATGTCATTTATGATTTTATCTTTATTTAATAAACCATTTTATTTATCATGTTATTATTTATGCTCTTCTAATGTGATAAATAGGTTTCCTTGAATAGTTTATTCTTCCTTATATCATTAAAGTATGTGACTTTAATAGTGAAACTATAAGGTGATAAGAATACTATTCTAAATTATCCCTAATCATTCATTATATGGAACAATAATGAAGTAAGATTAGTATGTTGGTTGATTGATGATCACATTTTACTGGTCATGGATATGAGATATCAAGTCAACACATAGATACATGTAAGAGTACATTGTATTGGATTCTGTTATGAATACTTCTCTTTATGATGTTATTATTTTAGTCCTTTGACCTGATGGCACCATGGATTCCTACATAGTGAATTTCATGTTTTGACATGGCTCTTCATCATCTTTAACCAGATGATCATAAGATTGTGATTGGATATGGAATAAACTACGTTGAGGGATATGAGTGGTCGTGAAGGAATTTGTCCCTCTCATTAATTTGAGAGAGATATTTTGGGCCCTCTTGAAGAGTGAGATTGAGAAAAGTACATGGCCATGTCCAAATGAATTGATAAGAAGTTATCAGTAACATTTGGTTTATTCAGTCAAACTCTGGAATCAAGAAAAACTTGTGATTAAACAATCTATGAGAGATGTGATCTATGCCTCATACTTGATCACTAAATATCATGTGACAAAGGGACTAGATAATTGACATCTACTAGGTAAAGTCGGATCGACGATCTTCACTCAATTTGGGTAGACATAATGTCTTGCTAGAGACCAATTATGTCTTGTAGGCCTGAAAGGGTTTTAGCCCTACTGCCAACATTGAGTGAACCTACAGGGTCGCACACAAGGAATGACGCGTATGGGTTATGGGTTTAATTTGTATAAACCCAGCTGAAATAAATAATAATCTTCACTATTGTGTCCTTTTGGATTCCGAAACTCTTAACATTAGATGTGCAGGGAATGAGAAGACGTGTCTTTTTAAATTCTGAAACTCTTAACATTAGATGTGTAGAGAATCAGAAGACGTGTCTTTTTGGATTCCGACATTAAGTGTCCTATTAATGAGAATATTCTATTTTGAATAGGATATTATAATTATAAATGGACGTTGTTGCTCTGATCTAGATGCAACGATGCTTGCCGTCAACATGAGATGCGAAGAGAAACACTGTGCACCATAAAAATGAGAGTTTTAGTGAGATTATTTCTGAACTAATCTAGAAGAATTCTAGAGAGTGCTAGCACACTGAGTCCCATTGCGAAGTGGTCATTCGTGTGGATACCGTAGAGGGAGTTGTGGTTTCGCAGCGCCTAAAGATCTATCTCATCAAAAATAATTTTATTCATATAAGGTACGATTCTCATTCCTTAATCAATTTAATTGAACCACATGGATCCTTCTGGGATTTAGGTTATTTTTCCGCTGCATATTTTTGGCATTAGACCCCTAAATTCCCATCAGTGGTATTAATTGAACCACATGGATCCTTCTGGGGATTTAGGTTATTTTTCGCTGCATATTTTTGGCATTAGACCCCTAAATTCCCATCATCTAGAAGGACAAAGTCCTCGCTTTAGGGCCAAAGTGGCTACAGAATCATCCAAGTTATACACCTCCAGCGCCACCTCCTTGAACCGAGCAATGAAGTCCTTCAGGGTCTTGCCATTCCTTTGCTGGACAGCGAATAAGCTATCATCCACTTGAGGGATCTTCCGGCACGCATCAAAGTGGGCCAGGAAAGATCGCTCGAGCTGTCTGAAGGAATTGATGCTGCGTGGCGGTAGGCAAGATACCACACACGCCCGCCTTACGAAGTGTGGCAGGAAAGGCGACACATAGGAGGGAGTCCGTTGCTCCCTGGACTTGCATGAGAACCTTATAGCTCTTCAAGTGGTACAGAGGGTTTGTCGTGCCGTCGTATGGGTCCAACTAGGGAAGTCGGAACCGGGGCAGAACCGGTTCCTCCATGATGCAGCGGGAGAGCGGGAGACGGTGGTCGTAGTCCGTCCCATGAAGGTTGGTGATCTGGCGACTGAGTTCCTCCAACCGTTGATGATACTCATCGAGCCGCTGTTCAGCCCGACGAGTGGTCCTTCTGTTGGTGTCCTCTTTAGAGGAGTCAGAAGATGAAGCCGGAGAAGACCGCCGGTGCAGGGAGTACACCCGTCTTGGCTCCTTCTCACCCGGCCGCCGATGAGAATGATCTGAATGGAGGGAGAGAGACTGCCGTCTCTTTGAAGCCTCCCGGCGATGAGGTTCAGGGGGCGAGTGGTGGGAGGCCTTAGGTGGAGTCCCGCCTCGATGAGATTGATTTGCTCCATGCCCCCCTTCGTGAGGTAGGGGGGCTGAGGCGCAGCGGTAAAGCAGTGTTCCTGTAATCCCCGCACCACCTTCATCAGGTCTTGTACCTGATGAGCTAGGACATCAAGCCGATCGACTGGTTCATCTATGCAGGGGACGGAACATGGAGGTTGGCCTCCGATTGCTCAGCCCACGGAAGGCGTTCCGTGGCATGGATGGTGGAAGCTTCCTGAGCTCACGTTGTCACCATCATCTTCCTTGCAGAAGCAGTGGGGTCATAGGTAGAACTTTTGCCTACCACGTGCATGGCCCTTTCCTGGCGCACCAATCTGATGCTGCCAAGTCACTTGTGATGAGCGCCGGGTGTGCTAAGATCTCCGGGGGCCTCCGAAGAGGTGGAAAGATTGCCTTCTTCCTCCAAAAACCTACAAGAAGTCCCGGGCCGGTGGTTCTGGCGAGGACCCTCGACGCTCAAGTCAGTGAACTTGTAGAATAGGAATGTGTTGTGTGAGTCTTTCTGAGAGAAGAAGAGGATCCCCTGCCCTGAGCTCGGGGTCTTCCTTTTATATCTCGTTCCTTTGGAACCGTCGAATCTTTCTGTGTAGGATGAGCTCCACGAACGACAGGTGGGTGAGCCATTGCTGAATGGATGCCGTGTATGTCGGCAACTGCGAGGCGTGTTAGCATTTGCCCATGATTTCGGCGAGCGAGATATGCGGTAGTGGATGCCTCGAATCCTAGGGTCCGATATCCGAGGTTGGCTTTACTATGCAAGGAAAGCACACAACACAAAAGTTAAAGCCGAAGCCGGATGCCAAAGCTGGAGGCTGGAGGCCGGAGCTGGAACCAGAGGCCGAAGCCGGAGGCTGGAGCTGGAGGCCAGAGCTAGAGCCAGAGGCCGAAGCTGGAGGCCGGAGTCGGAGGCCGGAGCTGGAACCAGAGGCTGAAGTTGGAGGCTAGAGCCGGAGCCAGAGGCTGAAGCTGGAGGCCGGAGCCGGAGGCCAGAACTGGAACCAAAGGCCGAAGCTGGAGGCAAGAGCTGGAGGCCGGAGCCAGAGCCAGAGGCCGGGGCCGAAGCTGGAGGCCAAAGCCGGAGCCATAGGCCGAAGCTGGAGGCTGGAGCCAGAGCCAGAGGTCGAAGCTGGAGGTCAGAGATGGAGGCCGGAGCCAGAGGCAGAGGTCGGGGTTGAAGCTGGAGGCCGGGGCCAGAGCCAGAGGCCGGAGCTGGAACCAAAGGCCGAAGCTGGAGGCCGGGGTCGGAGCCAAAGGCCGAAGCTGGAGGCCGGAGCCAGAGCCAGAGGTCGAGGCCGAAGGGGCCGAGGCGAGAGTGCCGACGTCCCAAAAACGAGTTTATCTCATCATTTGATTCCAGGAATCGCGCAGGGCGTTATGATGCCGCCCAGAGGAGGTGATCAGCCATATCACTATGGATTAAGAGTAGAGTTGTACACATATGGAAACATGTTCTAATTAAGCTTGTGAATTTAAGAAAAACTCTAACAAATCTCTATCTTGGCTTAAATTCTTAAGCAATATTGAAAAATGGCTAAAACCTCTCTCCACTTTTATATACCTCAAAGGATATATCTTAAGTGTCACATGAATCAGTCATATTCAAATAGCAACTCCCTCTTGATTGAGTTCACCAAATAAGACTCTCAACTAACTGAGCTCACCAAACAGGCTTATCGACCAATTAAGCTCACTAAAAATAGCCTTCTTGGAATAGTTATTTCATCTATTCCAAAGTTAGAAGAACTTAATCTCAAACTTATTCTAGGCTAGAATAAGACTTCTTTTTTTTTGTTTTTTCTTTCTTTCTTTCTTTCTTCATGCCTATCTGTTAGCTGGTCAAATGGTCTCCTCTTCCTCTTGTGGCCAGTCATGGATGCTTGCAGATCTTATCCACAATGCTTCCTCAACCATAAGCGTATTTTCTTTGGTGAGAACCATGGATGGTGTCACCTGGCCTCATCCCAGACGTTTGATGGCTAGATCTAGTCATTCCAGCGATGGCAATGATCTCTTCAGCCAAGAGACTCAAATGACCAAAGATTCGATCAAGTCACACGAATAGGTATTCTTCTCTGATTTCTTCTATAGAGAAGTAGGGGACTCAATTACTTGAATTACCTAGGCTTCTATGGTTGCGGTTAGTCTCTTCTTAATTGATGGAATAGAGCCTCTCTTAGGTAGCGTTTGATAGAAAAAAAATTATCCATGGATAAGTGTACGGGATAGAGTTTATCCCTTGGCTATCCCTAGGGATATCCCTTGGCTATCCCATTGATCATATCAAATGCAAAAAGGTAAATCCATGGGATAACTTTTTTTTTACTCTTATTTGGAGGGATAACCAGCTATTCCTACATTTCTAGGGAATAAATTGAGGGGATATCCCATGGTTAACCATAGATTATCCCTTTGGTTAATTTTATTCCCAGCTATCCCTTGGCTTTTGAGAATAAGAGGGGATATCTCCTGGATATCCCCTCTTATCCCCTATTTCAAAACACCTTAGGGTCTGTTTGGATGGAAGAGAGTGGAGGGAAGAGAAAGAAAAAGAGGAGAAAGGTTATAAGTTACCTTGTTTGGGAGAAGGATGAAAGAAAAGAGGGAAGGAAATGGGAGTAATCGGTTCTCCTCCTTTCTCCCTCAATGAGGGTAAATTTATTAACCCCCAAATCGAAAAGTAAGCTAAAAAAGAAAAAAAGTTTTAAGTTATACTTTTTTGAAGACCAAAATATCTATTCATTTTTATTCTTCATTCTTTCACTCCCATGGTTCATTCCCTATTCTGAAAGGATATAATTATCACATAACTCTTCACCTTCTTTTTTCCTCTCTATTCAAACAAGATAATTGATATTACATTTCTTTCTCCTTCCATCCTTTCCAAACAAGAGAAGAAGAATAACCCTTCCTTTTCCTTCCATCTTTTTTCTTTTTTTACTCTCCCCTTCCTTCCCCTCCAAAGATCCAAACAATGCCTTAGTCGAAAGTTCGCACAACTCAACCAAAAATAGGGAACAGGGGCTTTGTGTTCTTCACAATGGTTCTATTTCATGGACGAATGATGGAGTTACCACATCTGGCCTTTATCTAATCGTTAGAAGCCTCCGTTTAGGCTCCCCTAGTGGCTAGCAGTCACCTCTTCTTCCTCTTTGCTTCGATCTCTAGATAGATCAAATCAGAGAAACAGAGGATGCTCATGATGCTCCTTGTCACGCCCCAGACCCAATATCGGGCTAGGGTGATAACCCGCCGCGTGCCGGGCATGCAAGGCGTTATCAAATTTTTCACACATAACACAATTATATATATAATCAGGTCAAATACATCACTAAATACTAAAAGTTTTGGGTTACAAACCCTTACACACAACAATAATAAAGTTTGGGCATCAAACCCTACACATAAGTAATACCGGGGTTACAACAAAATAATGGGTCTTGTTTTATTTAATAGGAGATCCATCACCCCAACAGTCCATCTTCAATCTCGTGGCTCTGACAAAAACGTTGTAAGATTTTATGAGCTTACACTCAATAAGTAAGCCACGTTATACAGTCAAATCATAGCATAACAATCTATAAGCATATAAATGATTTGCATGCTTAAACATTCCACAAATACTCAAACATGCAATGTAAGTAAACCCACTGTTTATACTCTCAATGGTAGCTGTAAATGTGACCCACGGCCATGCAATATCTCAATAGTGTACCAACAAGCATCCCCCTACTGAAAGAGTCCAGATACCAGGGTCACGCCATATCATAATCCACCAGAACACATACTCTATATGTGTGATGCCACCTCGAACCAAGCAGAACACATCCTCTAGATGTGTGATGCCACTTCATAGTAACTCAGAACACATCCTCTAGATGTGTGATGCCATCTCGAACCCAAGCAGAACATATCCTCTAGACGTGTGAATGGCATAAACAAGCAGAAACATCCTCTAGACGTGTAGGTGGCGTAAACAAGCAGAACACATCCTCTAGACGTGTAGGTGGCATAAATCAACACATCCTCTAGATGTGTGTGTGGTATGACATGATAAAGGAGAACCGTGGCGACACATAACAGTACCTCACATCATGCACAAACATATCAATAACATCTCTATATTGCAAAAATAGTGGATTATACTTACTGAACAATTGCATGAAATATATCACATCAATGTCATAATAACTGCATCTCTCATGCATAGCATCCACATATGAAATCATAGCACATAAACAACCATGTGTTCATAATATTCATCTACTTACAATTTAGCCAATATCCATAACAATTCTTTATATCACAATATATTCACAATTTAAATATTCATATAATGAATAAAATAATTTATTAAATACTGATAACTGGCTTACTTACCTCAGTACGCAATCCAACAGGTATATATCAGCTAGTCAGATGTCTGAGCACCTACAGGATCATTTACACAATTAATTTATTAGAATACGAATATTAAAATGACCCTTAGAATTTCTACCCAGACTAGTTCACGGGCCCTACTTTGGGCTCGATATCTTCCACTATACATACCCAATTGGGGAAGTAAAAATACCCCATGAAACTAGAATTCACCCAGATTCTAGCCATATAAATATTTTGCTAATTCTGGCCCGTTACAGAGCCCAAAAATCAGCCCAAACTTTCAATGCTGCACGGCCCAAAAGCCCTGAACCGGCCGGCCCAGCCGGCCCGGTTCAACTCAAAGCCACCCGATCTCCTGTTTCACCGAACAGGGGACGGGGACCTAGCCGGCGGCCAGGGCCGCCACCGGCCAAATTGAGGTGGCCCGGCCACCGGTGGCCGGGCCAGAGCCGGCCGCCGCCGCGGCCGGCCACCAATATCTCTTTCTCTCCCTCAATTTCACTCATCTTCTCCCTCACATCCGCGCGGCATGTCCCTGTGCCAACGGCACGGCCGGCCACCTTGGCCTGCCGGACCTCCACCGGATGCACGCCCGGCGCCGGTGGAGGCGACAGGTCGAAGCTCAGGCCCGGCGAGGCGGCGAGCACGCCGCCGGGCCCGAACCAATCGGTGCCGGCGGGGTTGCCGGCCAAATCTCAGGCCCGGCGAGGCGGCGAGCACGCCGCCAGGCCTGAACCAAGGGATCGACCGGCAACTCCCTCTCTCTGTCTCTCGCGTTCTCTCTGTCTCTCTCTCACACTCTCTCTCTCTCTCTCTCTCTCTGGACCAGGGGATTACCTGATGGATGAAGTGCGCCAGCGTGAAGGAAGGAGTCCTCCTCCTTCCTATTTAATCACCTGTGTAGCGCCTCGGATCGGGGGTTTCCCGGAAGACTAAACGCTTCATCTGGAGTGAAGCGTCAGTCCGGGGAACCCAACAGACTGGAGCTTGGTTCATCTGAACCAAGCTTGGTTCATCTGAACCAAGCCTGGTTCGTTTGAACCGGGTACTACACTCCTCATTCAATTACCTTATGTTTGGCACTTCTGCTGCCTCAATCCTCGTCAAACCGGTATGTGTCTGTCTGCCAATCGGCCTCCACTCCACATGCTGATCATGAAAGTTCTCCTTTGGTGCTGACTCATCCAACTTGGCCCCTGGCTGCCTTTCTACCGCTGTAACATCCGTACGGCCTAAAGAAAATCAAAGAGAACATAGGGCAATTCTCTATTCCAGTGTCTTCACCACATGAATGCTAAGCCAAAGGCATTGGAATCCTTCATTGCCGATGTTAATTTGGTGTCGCCTTCTGTTGGTGGTTCACAATTTCTAACATCTTTTGCAGTGATGCTCATCTGGTTTGGATGGCCTAGATCATGGATGGTCCTAGGCACTATTTTAAGATTCGTGTAGTCTTAAATTTGTTACTACTGTCAATACCTAATATCGGGTTGTTACTATTGTTAAGTTGGTTCCTTGCATGTACTTGAAAATTAGGCTCTGATACTATTTGTTGAGACAAAATCATGTAGAGAATGTTCTGATGCTATTTGTTATGACTAAAGACGCATAGAAACTGAAAGATAAGTTACTACAACAATAATATTGGATTGCAACCCTTTTTTTTTTTTCCCAACGCTTTGTTATGACTAAAAACACATAGAAAATGAGAGATAAATCACTACAACAATAATGTTGGATTGCAACCCTTTTTTTTTCAAAAGCATCAAAAATTCCCGAAAGCCTATCGACAATTTTAGAAAGGGTTAGGAATTAATTAATTTAATGATGCTTATTAGCATTAGGAGTAAGCATCAGGGCATAACGGCGCTTTTAAGCGTCGGTGTCGATCCCTTCTTTACCCTCCACACCCCCGACTCAGAGCTCTTGATACCGATTTGCTCTCCACCCTAGCTTCTCCCTTGCCCTACCATCCACGCTCCTCTTCCTTTTCGTTGCTAGACGCCGCTGCCGGCATCCTCCATTCCATCTTCTAAAGCCCAACACTACTCTAGAGCTCTCGCTTCGCTTCCTCCCATCCTTTTTGGAGGCTTCGGTACTGCTCTTGCCACGTTCTAGAGAAATCTCTCCTCCTTTATCTTCTTTACTCCGGTTGTTCCTCCATTGCGTGAAAAGAAAAGCCTATTTACGGCTGCCATGATCGCCTCCCCAGTGTCCAAGCTCCTCAATAATCTCTTATCCTTCCGCATTTGCTCCCACCATCTGATCCTTCTCTACCGAGATTCGCAAAGCTCCAAAAACCCTCAACATCGACTGCCTCATCGATGACTCCCCTGTCCCCACTAGATGCCGCAGCAGCAACGATGTCTTTCTTGGCTTCCTTTATGGTACTTCTTATCCCTGTGTCAGATCACTGAGTCAATTAATTTTGTGTAATTAATTGTCTCAAATTTTGGGTTTCATATGCATTGAGTACGTTCAATCCACTGCGAAGTCTAGGCTAGGTGTTGAACCTGATGGACCATATGCTGGAGAAGCCGCTGGTGGCAGCCAGGATGGGGATGCGGTTGGGGTGGGATGCGAGGGAGGACGAGGATGAGGATGCGCTGCACCTGAGGATCGACATGATGGGCCTAGGGAAGGAGGATGTGAGCGTTATATTGGAGCATAACACGCTGGTGATAAAGGACAAGGGCGGAGAAGAGGAGGGTGAAGGTGAAGCAGAGGGTGGTAGGCTCAGGCGGAGGAGGTATGGCACTCAGATCGGATCTGCCTCCGAATTTGTGCAAGTTGGACGGGATTAGGGCGGAGATAAAGAATGAGGTGCTCAAGGTGGTGGTGCCCAAGGTGAAGGACGAGGAATTATTAGAAATTCCCTTTTGCCATTGCCGACCCTTTTAGAAAGGGTCGGCAAATTCAACTTGCTGCTTAAAAGCATTGGGAATATTTGTTCTTGCCAATGCTTTCAAACGTTAAAATTTTTCAATGCTTTTTAGTAGCATCAAAAAATATTTTCTTCACTTTTTCTTTACCGATGCTTTCAAAAGCATAGGGATGAATTTTTTCAATGCTAATAAGCATCAAGAAAGGCAATTTTTTAGTGTTGCCTTTTTTCCGGAATTGTTGCGGTGAATAAGAAAGACAAGAAAATAAAATAAATTAAGAGAACATATGTGAGATTTAACATGACTCAGCTATTGACTTATATCTATGGATAAAGGAGAGCAAAGAAATTTTATTATCAATATCTTGATATTATAAGGACCGTTTTTCACTAAACTCTGAAATTAAAGGATTCTTTCCTCATCAAAAACTCTCATATATAAATCTTTGGATTGTTTATACCTAATAAATTTTCTTAAATTCTTACAGTGATGCTCTATGTTATTGGGACACCTTGGGACCAGAACTGCGAAGCCTAGGCTTAAGCTACCTTGAAAGCTAAAGTTACCTTACTGGTATAGAGGGGCATATAGTATGTTATAGATTAGGATTAGAGTTCTACGTATATGAAAGCATATCTTAATTAAGTTTATAATTGTTGGCCCAGATGGCAACCCAAGAGGGGGGGGTGAATTGTGTTCTTTGAAAATTTAAGACTTTTTAACTTTAATTGATTAGTTAGCAAGATGTGCAAGGGAGAGGCTAACTAATAAGCAATGCACAAGCAAATATAAGAGATAGAGAAAGAGAAAGAGAAAATATGGCACGGCAAACACAAGATAATTTTATAGTGGTTCGGTGCAATCAACACCTACGTCCACTCCCAAGATTCACTTGGGTCCACACTATAATCTCTCTAGATTACAGCCGAGTTTTTTCCAAGCTCACAACTCAAACTTGTTTACCGGGTGCACAACGAACCCAGCTGGTTTTAACTCGGGCTTACCAGCACAAAACCCTACACATTGTTTTTCACGGGCTCACAACTAACCCAACACAAGCACTCCGGCTTGTAACAAGGTATACTAACCTCCACTGATTCAATCCACTGATTGAATCAGCAAACAAATAAAATAGAAGTGTTTGGACAATAATGTGCTCCCCTTGAGCAAATATACAAATGAAGTACAAAATAATAAAGGTTAGAAAAGCCTGATTGTATTGCAGATGGTAGATGCTTGGGCTTTCTTCCTTCTTCTCTTTAACTCCTCTAGAAGTGTTGAATCACGCCTCAGCAAGATTCTTGACCGTTGAAGCCTTTGGAGTTGAGATGAAGCTTTTTTCTCTTTTGAAAATCCTCCGATTTGACCTTTGAAACGCACTTGGATTTTCTTCTGACTGTTGTGGAATGATGGAAAGGAGCAGACGAAACTTCCTCTTGGATTTCTCTCCTTTTGAATCACTCTCCTTTGAGCTAAATGATTTTTTCAATATGCTCTGTTTTTCCCTCTTTTCAAACGATATCTTTTCTCTCTTTTTGATTTTTTCTGG